>CAEFZY010075538.1:0-45328 GCA_903066815.1 Brachyrhaphis roseni
TATATATATACAGTATACTCTGTCTGCTTGCAGAGTAAACATGCTCCCTGATCCTGGCACCAAGAGAGAGAGAAGCAATGCTGTGCTCAACTCTCTCCACTGTTCACCTCTTGATGGTTGTCCAGAATGGAATCCCGGGGAATGCTTATTTTCTCAGCCAAAGGAAGCAACAGATTTGCTGTTTTGGAAAGAGTGGATTTATCTCCTAGCCTCTGAAGCCCTGTGTTCTTCTCCCAGGATATAGTGGAGGAACTTGCTGCCCAGACATGGTGACAGTGCTTACTTGTACTGCATTCTAGTGCATTCCATTAAAAATAAATGCTCTTTTTTCATGGCAAAGCATAAGTTGTTGCAGGAATGACAAAGAAAACCTATATGATCAACATGGCACATATGTTGGATATATAAGAGAAGTGTATTTGCAGAAAACGTCTGTCAGTTGCATATTAAACTGATATGAGTGGTACCTCTAAGGTATATCGGAGGTGAGGTGGGGTGTATTTGCGTGTGTGCGTGAGTTTGGGAAAGTTGGGTGGCTACATTCAGACACTAGACTATTTCTCTAGACTGTCAATTGCAAACGGTAAGGAGTTAGACTGGGAAACTATGTCCCTCATACTTAAATTATTAAAGTAATAATTAAACCAAGCAGAAAAAAACATTGACATACATTTGGAATACAGTCAACAGTACTTTCACCCTTCCTCCTTGTCACATCCTTTCCACAGAAAACTCTAAACATCAAGTAATATTAATGAGCTTTGGGACAATTCAAGTGGTTCATCCACCCAAGCCGCTGGCACTGAAGAAGAGATGTGATACTACCTGATGGATCTGGGACAAGGGAACAAAGTGAAAGATGATTCCTTCATAAATACTGCTTTAATGTAAATGCTCTGTTTTAATTCTCATATAATTTATTTTGATATTTTTTTAAGGTTAAATGGCAAAGTATTAGAGAACTGAGCCACACCAGTCACAGTGGGATGAGATCTTTTTTTTTTCTTATGCTTCTTATGCTTTTTGCTTATTAGTAGCCTGGCCACTGCTCCTGTGCAACTCCGCTCAGAAAAAAAATAAATAAATAAAAAATCTTGTTTCCAGCAATTAAGACAAAAACCATGCAGAGAAAGAAAGGAATCAAGAGCAGGAACAAACAAAGAGCAGAATGCATCAAGTGATGGGAGAATCCTGCGAGCAGTGAATGAGGGAGAGGTATATTGATGAACTGACATTTAGGAAAATAAACATAAACAAATTCAATTGACTCAAAATATCATTAATTAAATAATTTAATTAAAATAAAGCAATTTATACTGATTTGTTCTCCACAGTGGCAGGTATGCACACAAATACACACCCACAGATCTGTGCTACAGTAAATTTGCAGACATTCTTGACTTAAAATGAAGTTGTCAAGAAACTGAGAGGATGACTTTCTCTCACTGTTTACAGGCCACATTTTCAAACTTGTATTTATCTTTCCCTATGACTCATTTTGAAATGGAAAAAATGAAAGCTATCTTTCACAATATACTTTGGAAACTACTTCAAAACACCATTTTCTTTTACCAAAAGGTGTAGAATTAGATTTCCTCACAATCATACTAGTAAAAGTCTAGCCGGAATTGCTCCGGATTTAATAATCAAGATTGAAATAAACAGTTTTACAGAGACACTTTTATCAATCATATAAGTCATTATTAACTTGATTTTTAAAAGCTGGTGCATAATAGATTCTACGCTGATGATTGCTCTTTTGTATTCTTCAACAAGTTTGAAAATGTGCTTTTACCTATATTTTAGAGTCAGTCTTCAAATAAAGCCAGGTGTCACTCATCACCAGAAACTCAAGTTTCCATGGTAACAGTGGTGCAGTCAATGATTACACCCTCCATCTTTTACAACACTGAAATATATTTTTGGTTGACCTAGTATGGAAGATGTCAGCACCTCTAATATTCTTTCATTACTATTCATTGTTTTATTGAGTTAAAGAAAAATCATTTTTTAAAATGGCAAAAAGAAGCACTAAGACAAATAATTAATCTCTGTGCAGTGCTCCAGGATGCACATGGAGTATGCTCACAATAGCAGAAAAATAATGAATACGTTCAAATATAAACCCAGGAAATCAAGATTATGTGCAAGAGTGCTGCTCTTCCAGAAGAACAGAACTGTACCTGTCAATCGAAACACATCAGCAGTACCTGTTTGAATCTTATTATACTTCCTCTTTTAGGTCCAAATTCTGCATGCCTCTCATGCCTTATCAATGATTTAGAATGCCCTAATTCACTTGTTTACTCCTTCATTAGAGATCAGACATAATTTGAGTCAGAGGAGATTGTAAGAGAGTGAATCAAGTATGGTGAGCCATGTGGAGTGTTATTCAAGGAGATAGTCTAAGTGAGCCTACCGCTTTCAAGTGAATATATGTACTTCTTTGTAAATTAGAAAAATAATGCTGTTTTCTCAAGGCTCACACATCTACCTCAGCTCTTTTTCTTCTTTTCCTTTTCCTCTCCCACAGCCCTTTCCCTTTTCTATATGTGCTGACAGAGATTCTCTCTAAGCTTTAACTTTTGTGTGCAGATGAAATGTAGAGTTTATCTTTTTTTTTTTTTTACGGTGTGATTTTTTTTTTTGTTCAATGAGATTTGGAGAAGGTGACTTTTATCCCCAGGGAAGAAGAAGAGGATGCTCTTGTAGGCTCACAGAGTACAGCATTTGGTTGACTCAGAATGAAAATATGATTGAGAGGGGGGTGAGGGAGTACATACTAAAAAAAGTTAGTACATACAGACCCATTTGCTTAGTGACTGCTATATTTGTATTTGACTTGGAATAGCAGGACAAAAGCAGGCTGTCATAAAATACAAAGATGTATTATCTTTGTATTTTATGACATGTATTATATAATGGAAGTAATGGACCTATACACTTACATGCAGTAATTTATGGCTCTCTCTTTACTTAATTTCCCCCCTCTGTGACTGAAATGACTCACAGTAATATCCTTAGAGGAAGGGAAATATGCTCTTCCTAAACACAAGAAATAGAGAATAATCATCCCTAAACTGAACAGTCACAGAAAGTCTTTGTGGGTGAACTGTTCAGTCTGACTGTAGCAGGGCAATCACTGTGAGGTCTGCACATCAAGGTGAGCAAGCCCAGAGCCAAATTCACTTTTTCTTTTTGCAGAGCTTATCGAAACACTCACATTCAGCATATCTGACAGAAACACTACATCCATTTCAAATGAGTCCAGTGGGGACACCTTCCTGAGATGTTGCCTCTGAATTCGCCCTTAGGGTCAGAGCCAGATGGGACATAGGGATGCTTTAAAATTGTGATTAGCCCCTAAGGTCAAAGAGAGGATGATCAGCTGGACACCTTGAGGTTCAACTCAATATACTGCTCCCAAGTGAGTGTCCTGTTCTCCTTCATTTACCCTCCACTCTGTGCACAAGCACGTAGGAAGCTCACAAAGGTATTAGTCAGAGAGACTGTACTCATCAGTCTTACAAATTCTCCTTTAGTTAAAAAGAGTCTCCTGTCTGAATTTAAGCTGATGATTTATATAGAGATTTGCCACTGAATAGCAGGGTGAATGCTCTGAATTGTAGCATGGGGACCTAGAAAACTGGCATTCAATGGATATAAATAAAAGCGCTCAGTAATTAGCGCAATCATTTTGTAATTCATCCCACTGGGAAATGCCAGCTTGTTACTAAACCTGTGACTCAGGCAACATTCACACTGTAATTTCTGGTTTTGATAAGCAATCTTACTCTAATATGCTTAGATATGCAGCAATAGCTTACTTATAGGTAAGTTTTCTACAGAAGGCCGTCAACAGTAGTTGTTAAAAAAAATGTTTTTTCTTTAAGTAGTCATTTGATTATGAGATGTAGTTATACTACAGTAATGCAGCTTTCAAGAAAAACAAAGAAAACAAACAAAAAAAAAACATTTTAGCTCAATTTTAGTTAGTTGTCCCTTAGGAACATGTTGTTTGAGTGGATGGAGTAAGGTTGAAATAAGGATACACAATCAGAGTGCAGCTTCAATCAAACACTCCCTTTTAAATGGCTCAGACATGGT
Organism: Brachyrhaphis roseni; assembly: GCA_903066815.1. Taxonomy (NCBI): domain Eukaryota; kingdom Metazoa; phylum Chordata; class Actinopteri; order Cyprinodontiformes; family Poeciliidae; genus Brachyrhaphis; species Brachyrhaphis roseni. The sequence continues at coordinate 4,108 of CAEFZY010075538.1, forward strand.
TAAAGGCCATTATGCAGTGTGTCATCAAGGAGCTTCCAAATGATTGGACTGAATATATTTGCCATTGAAATTAATAGGGATTAATGAAAGCTAATTGTGCTGAGATTATTACTAGAATATATTGGTTTGTTTTTAATTTCTTTAAAAGGACAGGCTGTGCTAATAATTAGCATCCTTGCTTCACTAATTCAAGCTGATCTTGTCAGGTTAGATTAGCCATTTTTTTTTTACATGTTAACAAGCTGGAGCACTGCTCCAAGTCAAATGTGTGAAATGCTGCTATTCAGATGAATTGAGGGGGAAAAAGTAAGAAATGCTATTGTTTGCCACTTTACAAAATATCTGTTTCACTAGCAATTTTATATTAAATTGCAAACCAGCATGTTACCAAATGGACCTTATAGGTTACTGTCACAATGATCTATAATTCTTAGAAGTGTAATATACTATTTCTGTGTAAATTTGAACTTTTCCTTTTTTTTTTCTTTTTGTGTGTGTGTGTGTGTGTAGAATAAGAATTGGTGGTGTGAGGCGGTTCAAGTCAAACTAACAAATGACAAAACTGGCAGAGCCAATCATGGATCAGGCCCCCTGATACGGCGCAGCGCAGGCTTGTCCTCCAGCAAGAGCCTTGTGATACATCTCCCAGGCTGTTTTCTGTTAACTCGGCTCTTTCAAGGCTATTCATTCTACCATGCAGCCTGATGTCGCAGCAAACTCTTCCAAGTCAGCCACCCACCCCGCCCCGTCCTCTCACTTACGCCTACAATGAGTCTACTGTGTACTGCAGGTACATCTTTTTATTTGATTTTTTTTTTTCTATTTTCTTTGGTGCGAAGCTGTTTGCTTTACAAAGTAAAAACTTCATCTTTTCATCGTTCCTGTTTTTTTTTGTTTTTTGTTTGCAACAAATGTGTTTGAAAGAGAGATGAGACAGTATTCTACCCCCTCTTCTTGATTTTGTCTTGACAGTTGAGCACGTCTCAGATGCTGACTGACCACTTTCATTTTCACAGTGATTCCTTTTTTATTGCTCATTCAACAACCTCCAGCAATGAAGACGGCACTACCGTAAGATGGTGTGTATCCTGCTTCATTCGGTGGCTGTCAGGCCACTTTATCAATCGACTACTGTGGTCAAGAGTAGACCGGTGGACTCTAAAAGCTTTTGACTAGCTAGCAAGAATTCCTGTAACAGATAACAAAGACAGAGGGGTTATAGACAGTGTTGTTTTGTGGAGAAGAAAACTCATTCTGAGAAGCCACTATGAGGTAAGGTTGTGTTATCCATATCAACATCATCCATCATTGACATCCCTTATTTCCCCTGCTGACCAGCAGCATTCTTAGCCACTGTTGCAACTAATGCGTCAACCTTAGAGATCATATCATTTTATTTTTAGCCAGTTATATAGGCCTGATATCAGAAGATTAAATTTGTTGGTCACACATAAACAACACCACTTTACCAAAACTAAGTGTCTAAACTAAGAGACACTGCTACTGCAAAGCCCCCAGAGATCCATAATGTTTTTATTTTTAAAGTCTTACTCTGTTTTGACAACAGTATTTTTCAAGGAACTAACATGACCTTAAGTGTTCTTATGAAATGAAGAAGTAGCACTTATGTTCCATCTCTCCTTCTACTATCCCATATATTTGTTCCATGTTTTATCCACCTACATATATTTTTGGAAATGTACAGTTTATTAAAAGAGAAATAGCTTAAAAAGACTTCCATAAAAGCATTTTGTTCCATATTTTTGAGATGTTAATGCAGCACAAACACACTACAATTTTCAGGTAAAAGACAGCTGTATATCATCATAAGGAACATTTGAGGTCACCCTAACAGAACCACATCATTGCTCAATGTTCCAACAAAACTTTCACATATCTTTTTCTAAAAAGAAGTACATGAGCATATTCCTTTGTATTAAAAAGGCTGTGATATGTTAGATTTTAAAGTTGTATTTTTTGGGCTGCACAGTTGCCTTGAAGCAAGGCAGTCCTGTGTTTCAAATTTCTGCATGTTCTCCCTGGCCATCCGTGGTACTTAGGTTTCCTCCCACAATCCAGACTTTTTCTGGGTGTACGCTGTTAGATTTCTAATTTAGTTCTCTGTAGATTACTTTGAATTTGAGCTGGATCATTTACTCTTTTCTTGTTAGAGTAAAAGACAGAATATCAAGTGATGCTGAAAGCACTTGTATGAAATTAATGTCAAGTAATGAGCTCATGAGGGACAATTAGTGAAGAAATATTAATTTAAAAATGTTTTGACTTGGTTTGACCTAAAGCGAGGAACATTTCACTTACTGCATACAAGGTAGTTACTTTTGTCACTATAAAAAGCTTACATTCTTTAAAAGTCAAAGATTAATACCACTTCAAAAAGCACAAAAAAAGGAAGCTAGAATGATGCATAAAATGAGCAAAACATTTTTGTTTTATTAACATGACATATTTTAGAGTTTCTATAATTGGGAAACAATGTTCTGACATAGGGTAAAGTTTTAAAATTTGTATTTATATTCCCTGAATGAAAACATTTGCTTATTCAATGGTTTTTCCAGTATGAATCATTAAAAAAAAAAGAATTGTCAAGGGAGTGTGTTTACTGGAAGTCTTTCTTAGAGTCAGAACTGCGTTATTATTGTTGCAAACATTTGACATTTAGATCCCAGTAAAAATATTTTACATTTTCATAGCTACATGACAGAGCTATTAAAAAAATAAATGTCACATTAAAGAGATTAAGAATTAAACAAGGGGAAGTTATAAATATTACATTTTAAAAATGGGATTTTTCTGTTCTTTGCAGTTGTGTTAGATTATCCTACTACATGGTGCGAATCTTTCTCTTTACAACAAAGATTAAATGTGAATAGTCTCTACAGTCATTTAAGAGTTCCATTAAATCTACCCTTAAGAGTGCAGTCCTCAAGTAAAAAAGAAAAATAAAAAATTGAAAGTCCTCTGTTCTCTTCACTTACCTCTACATTCAACATGACCATAAAAGGAGCCATTACTGAAGAATTATCCTGTCTGCTCATTTGTCCTGAAAATCTGCTCATCATCCTGTTACCATCCGGTCTGATTGTAAGGAAAAAAACAATGTGTTTACAGATTCAATTTTTGTCATAATGAGCTGACATTAAGCTCAATACTGTCCTGCTAACAAGCTTGTAAAACCAAGATATCAACATTCAGGAGGCAGACTGTAATTAATGAAATGGAAGAAACTTTTAGGCTATTTTGTTGGTGAAACTTGAAAGCTTAAATCAATTCCATAGAAAAGCTAAATTAACTTAATAATGAAAATGGCAAGTACACAACAGGGTTAAATATTCTTAGGGATTTTATTCAGTGTAGTATGAATTTTCAATTCAAGAAGTAAAATGTATCATTTTAAAATAGGAATAGATGAATAGGATTAATGTCTTTTATTTCCTTTGTCACTGAAATTATTTTAGATTTTTGTATCAAATTGGGTTTTAAAACCTCAATAGGATTGTTGGTCCATGTAGATCGCAAATTTGTCATGTTTTTTGTCATCATTTTCTTGCAGTATCGCAAAATCCCTTTGAATATTAAATTAACACTTAATTTAGTTGCACAATAAAACATAGCCTGTACAAAAAATTCATATACTGAAGTTGTGTTATACATCATTTCAATTTCCTATACTAGTTTTTCCAAGGACATTAATCCTTTATTAATGGTACTTTATATTAAAAAAAAAATGCATAAATCATATCAGCGTCAACTTTTGATTCGAATGTAACAATAGTCTGAGGTTTGTATTTAGCCAACCCTTATTTCTTATACCCTTCTCACATTTGTACTTTAATAGCACCTAATATATGTAAGAGCTCAATTATGCTATTCAAGATAGCAAAGTACAATGCAGAGTGACTGCAGCGTCTTTGTGCAGGAAAGTACTGAAAAGAAGAAGCTGTGTTTCAGCATGAAAAAATAAAACTTTGAAAGAGTGAAAACTTTATTTACAGCCTCTTTGTGCAGGAGTCTGGCATATATGAGGTAAAGCCGATCCAGAGAGAAAATCAGCAGGCTGTCGTTGTCAATGAGACGTGTTGTTTCTATTTCTTCCGTTGCATTTTCTGTTTCCAGCTAATCTACTCAGGGTGGCATGAGGACTCAAGCCTCTGCAGTCTGCAGAGGAGAGGAAGGGGAAACTACGCATACATTTCCAGCCCATTGTTAGAGGTTTGTTTAGTCTAATTTAAAGTCACCAGTATTACTCACATGATCAACTTAAGATTGTGGGAGAAAACTGTTGTAGAACTCAACAAATAAGTCATGGCAAGATTTGAACAGCAAACCTATAGTTGTACAATAGCCCTAATACTTTTTTCCATTTTATTAATTTCAGAAATACGTCCTATTAACATTCATTATTTGAAATGTTTATTCTTTTAGACACCATGGGTTCTATCAAGAAACACTCTACTTCATGAAAATACTTAACCTTGTTTCCAGTGACTGACATTAAATCAAACAATTTTTTTTTTCTATATTAGGTCAAAAATTAGGTTTTTCCACTTTTTTGTTTTATCTTTCTTCAAGTTCAAATGTTTTTTGATACATTTGTTTTGTATTTGATTGATTTTTCTTATTCTCTGTTTCACTGGAATTCAGGCTTTGTGATGACCACAGCAAAACATTACCTTTATTTTCCTAAAGACAATTTGTTGCTAATTAAGCTGTAATCTTAGAGCCATTGTCTAGTGAAAGCTATATCTGTGCCAGCTATTAACTTCCTCTTGAGTGATGTTTTGAAATGTTGCTTTGGTACCACAAAATAAGGTCATATGCTCATAATGGCTTCCCTCTTTTTTTCCTTTTAAGTGTTACAGTAGTCTTTATGACCAAACACTCACATTTTAGTTTCAACAGACCTCAGGACATGTTTCAAAAAAGTTTTTGTCGCTGAATGTATTTGTTAACTTTAATCTGCAATATTTGCGAAGGCGTCCATAGTAATGTCTGCTTTCTGTCTGAGTGGCTTTTCAGATGGTGTTGTTGCAGTACTTTTTATTTTATATTGTGAAAAACACTTTCATATCTTTGACAGAACCTGTGTCTTTCCTGCGTTTAGCCAAACGTTGCCATGCAGTTTATACTTGCATATTTTGGTTAAACAAATGCAACCAAAGACTAACTAGAGTTCAGAATGTTCACAATCTTCTTCTTGAGATCTTGACAGATTTTCTTCTGATTTCACATTTAAAGGAGGACTCTTGAGGTATTGCATTTAAATTGGTCTGCTTGCATTTAATTCACCTGTCAGAAGCTTCCACATAAATATCATACAAAGTCATTAACAGTCAGCAAAAGTACTTCAATAATGTGGAACATATGACTTATTTATGTGTAACGTTGTTTCCCAAAGATCCTGCAAGTTTGTTTTACTTGTGCTCTAATGTATATAGCACAAGTAAGTGCACTGTTTTAGAAAACAGGCATACAAAGTAATTAAAGATAAATTACTGGTCAATTGTCAAAACATAAGATAATTTTGTAAAATTTTATGCATGACACAGGTTTCTGCTCAGGTTGCCAGTGTCAAAAACTGTTCTGCACGTGCTCTGTTGGAAGCTCATGGTTGTCTGATCAGGCAAAGTCACACGCAGACACACTCATACTTTATTCAAGCTAGAATGGCTTAAATGTCAAATACGTTTTACTGTTTGAATTGAATAGAATAAAATAGAATAGAAAATGTTGGCCTAAATTTAATCGAAAACACAAAATAAATGAAGCAAAAAATACTTTGCTTCATTTATATTATTATAAAAGAGGAAACAACATAATTGTTTGTGCTCCATGTCTTTCATATTTTTTCGCTCTCCCTATTGACTTGCTGACATTTTTATTATATATGTATACAGAGAGAAAGAGCTTACATTTGATCAAAAATATACACTTGATAAAGGCTTTAATCTTGACCTTTATGCCTCTTCTGATCTGTTCATTCTTATCATCATCTTGATTCACTGATCCCTGCCATGTATTTTTACTGGACGATGGCAAAGCTCCCCGCATCCAAATGACCCCCCTCCTACTTTTCTTTTACCCTGCCTTATCTGGTCACCCAGGTGTATAAGATAGGGCCCAGTGCGCAGTGGTCCATGTGTAATGGTAGTCTACGTTGTGTGTTCAGTCACCCCGCTGTTTAGCAGATGCTGTGCTTTATCTCAAGCAGACTCTGGCCATTACAGATTGAGATGTGGAAAGAAACGCCAGTCCTCTGAGTAAATGTATACTCGCCAGGAGGATAACATCTGTAATTAACACTCCCTTTACCACCATTATACGGTAACTTGTGCATGGGCTATCTGAAGTGTGTGGCAACACACCTTCTTAATCTAAACAGTTAGAAGATAGAAGTCAGAAGTCACTGGATATATAGCACCACAGCCACAGAAAGAACTTGATGTGCATTAATGTGAATGATTCAAAGTGCTAATTACATGATTTTCAGTCTGATATGATAATATTTTTTTGTTCTTGCTTTTTACCCATGACACACTATGGCATATCTGCTTTGCATTTTAGTTGCTCCCATCATATCAAGATACTTGGCTTTAAATTAATACAGTTTTAGCACCTTTTATGCATGCGATACTCTAGTTAACATGTTTTGAAAAAAATTAGAGAATAACCATCTCAATACTATACATATATACCGCACAGAAGTGCCACTGCTACATGATTTAAATGTTGTGGCAGTCATGGTATTCTGTGTTTCTTGGTTAAAGAGATTCCAGCAGCAGAAATGACAATCATGCTCCTAAGTTCTAAACTAAGTTACTCCTTCCTTAAATAACAAATAAATTATATCAATTTGTATCTTTTTGTGGTGTAGCTATCTTGAAAAGGAAAAAAAAAAAACATTAAAATTGCAGGATAATTTTAAATCCCTCAATTTATTTGTACTATACCACATAGCCAGTTAGTGTTATCTTTTTAAAATCATTACGAGAGCAGCTGGATTGCCTTGGACAGTAAAGAAATTGGCCACAGACGAAATATAAAAATATGGCTGGTAATGTCATATTCAGATTCAGGTTTGCTTTTGTCTTGGTTTCTCCCGGGTTTGGACATTTGTTTTTTTTATTTCCGTATTTGGGCTCATTCATATTATTCTTTTTCTGTCAGTTTTGCTTATATTTCCATGAGTCTTTCCTTAGATGTTTTTATCGCTTATGTTTTTGTGTTAGTTCATTCTTTGTAGAGTTATTCATTACTTTTGTAAGAATTATGTTTTGCAAGTTCCCCAGTTAGTACTTTCCTCTCCTTTGCCCCTCCTGCATTCTAGTTTTTCCTCTCTCCCTCAGCTTTTCTGCCTGGTTTCTTTCAGCTGCATCCTGTCAGTAATCAGCTACCTCTCCAGTAATCAAATAGTATTTAGGCTTTTCATTTTTCAGTCACTGACCACTGGTTTCCACTGTTTACTGGCCATTACTGGTTCTTGTGCATTTGTTATTTTCCACCACAGAAAAGACTTGCCAGTCATGAGAAGTATGTAAGAAGGAAATTGTTGCTCATAAAAGTCAGAAGCAATTTTGTTGCATTTTTCTGCCAAAGGCATTGGGCAAAGTTTAGTCTGTTATGTAAACTAAGAGTTCAATGTGCATCCAATAGATCAATAGAAGCTGTCATTTCTGATTGTCATCACCTATAAATTTACCCTTATGGCTATCAGCCTATGTAGCAAATTGCTCCAAAACTTTTGCATCACAGCAAAAGCTCCATAGCTTGGAGCCAGGGTAAATGGATTTTCTTTTGCAATTGTGTGATTGGAATCTTTCACAAGAATCCAGTCTCCTAACAAGGAAAGTCATCCATTCTCAGAAAAAAGTGAAATAACACATTTTCTTCTCACAAGCTGGTATTTTTGAAAAGAGGAATAGAATGTAAAATTGACTTCTTGATCGCTATGTTATGTTATAATGTTATATTACCTCATCAAAAAAAAACAAAAAAAACTTGGGAGTGTGGCTTTGATTCTTTCATGTAAGTTTGAGAAATCCTTGATTCTACAGTAGCAACCATCCAGAGGTCCCAAAATGCTTCTTTTCAGAAAGCGCTGCTGTTGCTGAGCATAGCTACTAATGTTAATTCCTACTCGTAATTTCCATCTGCTTGAAGACTATAGTCATGAAACAGCCTCACAATCTTCTGTTCGTAATGCAGTCAAGGTGCCTGTTGAATGTTCTACACATGCTAAAAATTGTATTGGAAGCGCTTTGCTTCAAGTCTTTGCTAGACTATGAATGGCATCTGTAATTTTGTATTAGTACTGTGATGATGGAAGAGCAGTGTTTCAGAAATATATTGCAAATTACTTTTTTACATACCAAAAAAGTATATCTTCCTATCTATATGTTAGATGTATGTTGTACCTTGAGCCAATGGAACCACAATAATTAATCTGAGTTAAATTTTACTTGGCAACAAAATGACTGCTTAGTGTGAGAATAAAGACTTGAGACTCGAATTTGCTTGGGAAAACTAAAAGTCATGTGATAGCTGCTTACTGGGGGTAAAAAAAAAGGAGCACATATTCCTTCCTTTTTTTTCTACAAGTTGGAACACACACTGACACTAGTCCACAATCACAAACATGCATACTGTATGGAGCACATGCTCACTGTTGTCAGTAAGCACATTATGCACCTAGATGCATAGCTATGCGTAGATAAATTCATCATGGTGAGAGATTATGCTTCTTGCTGGGCTGGGGATAACTATATGCCTCATTCCTCATTTGTACTTTATTTCCTACTAAAAATAAGCACAAAAATAAATAAGTCTCAGCTCTAAAGAGACCTGAGCTGTTGGCGAGGCTCTGCGAATTCAGATCGACAGCTCAGGACATTTTCAACAGATTGGAAGTCGCATCTGCTCTAGGGTCAATTTAATTGTGAATATGGCTTGTCATTTCATTACGCTATAGTTGAGGAGCATTGCATGACACGTTGAGGACAACCTAAATGGAGTAAGTTGATATGACAAATGCAATTCAACTCGAAGGACTTGTGTTAGAGGCCTGATAAAAAAAAAAAAATCTTGCTCGAATGTGCCCTCAAGTGTTATGATTGGCAAATGGTGTGTGGGAGTGCATCTCCTCATCAGCAGGATCCTGGTTATGGTCGATAGGGAAAGTGAACAAGCCTGGTAGCTAGACTGCCTCATTCCATGTGCACTTTTTTAAGCATATATGTAATACCAAGTTAATGTAGTTTTCCCAGTTTCATCTTTTCTGTTCATGATTGTGTTCTACCTGTTTGATCCCTGTTGGTCTATACATAAATAATTTATAAAATGTGCACAAATCCTTATTTCTTAGAACATTCTGCCTGATGTTCAAAGTAATGTATATGAGCGATAAATCTTTTATATGCTTTGCCCACAAATGTGTCTATTGCAGCTACGGGATTTGCTGCCTCGTAAGGTTGAATCAGTAAGAGACTGAAGCAAGCCACATTGTTTCTCTGACCTGACCAAGTATGTTTAATCTGTAAACTCACTAAATAGCAAGCAATAATTGGAAGAAGTGTAAGATCAATGCAAAAATTAAAGGTAAAATACAATACTGAAAAACCATGGCGCATTTTTCTAAAAGCTGGCATTAAAGCCAACATAGCAAAGACAAAAATTAAAGCTGTGCTTATTTTTTTAAATTATAACGTAATGTCTTTTACTAATGTAGCCTCCCCATTTGTTGTCTAAGCTTATCTCCCTCTTTGCTGAAATTTTCCCAATTGAAAAATGGGATTCCGCTTATTGACTAAAATGTAGAACAGAAAGACCATAAAGTAACAGCAAAAAAAGAAAGAAAAACACAGCTTTTGAACACAGACCTCTTCAGCAGAATCCCAGTATAAAGTATAAAGAGCAAGTTGAATGTACAATTTAAAACAAACTGCCTCAAAACGATTATACACTGTAGATATGAAGAAATAGTGTGTGTATAATCATTATTGAACAGTTCTGGTAGAGTCTCAGTGTTATTGTGGCACTTTGTACATATAATTGTTTGGATGAAATTAATATTGTGTGTTTTGTGTTTTGAAATAATTTTGATGAATCAAATCTTCATGGTGTGGTCCACCCTTTTTTGACTTCTTGATGTTTCACAAAATTAACAAAATTTATGTAAACAATTTTATTATAGACTTATATTTAATAAATCACAATATAACTGAAAAGATAATTTGTTACTCAATTCACTGAGTAAAACATATTTTATAGAATAATTACATAGACTTAAAAAACAAGTGTTTTTATTACTGAAATGTGGGTTTAAAGGAATGTTTAATACCCACTTTAAGGTTATTTTAAGTTGCTTTTAATTTTACAAATGGTCCTCGTTGAAATGAGTAATTCATTTATTGAAAATAACTGTAGTTTGACATATACACCTGTTGGGAGATCCCTGTCTACACATGCTTACATTCCTAACTGACCAATGGATGGGGGTGTTATAGCTATGTATAAGAGTTTAACTTATGTGTTATATGTTTCTTATGTTTTTTGCATGGGTTGCATAATACACTAACAGTAAACTCAAACCAAAACTCAAACTCCAAAATAGAAGAAACCATTACGAAATTACTTCACTACCAGTTAAAATACTTTTTTCAAATAACTCTTTTACAATATGAACAAGTAAGAACAAAACTAAAACCAGTAAGAAATAAATTGATGCAGTGATGTCATAGTTCAGTTTGAATATGTACGTTTAAGAACAAAGTTTTGGTTTAACAAATTGGAATTATGTCAAATTTGCTCTGAAAGTTATATACACACACAGCTCCAATCTTATTGTTTTGTCAACAAGCCATGGCAGAGACTTAATGAGTGGACTTCCTATATGGTGGTGGAAAACAATTAAAGATTCACAAGAATGAGAATGAACGGCAGGCATGATGATGTCACAACAGGAATCAGCTGTTCGTCTTAACTAAACAAAGAAAGTAGCAGCAATTTATGATAATTGCTATTTAGCACCTCCTTTAACTATAACATGTATTTTTAATATCAGTACTATTGTCTTTTTAAGTGCTGCTGGTGTGCTATGGGCAAACACCACAAGAACCAGATTATCTATGAAGTAAATAAAAATTAAAGGAGATAAGCTCACATTGCAGTGGACTCTGGGGAAGCGTTTGCTTGGACTGGTGCCATGGCAGGCATAAGGAGCAAATGTTTCTAATGCCGTCTTCTCTCAGGACATTAAAGGGGAAACTGCTTTGATTTTTTTGTTTGTTTTTAAAGGGATTTTTTCAGCTACGGTGGCTTTTATTTGAAACCGATGAGACAGGAAAGTGGGTCATGAGAGAGGAGGAAGACATTCAGTAAAGGTTTACGGACCGGGACTTGGACTTGTGACGGCCATGTCGAGGACTAAAGCCTCCTCCCTGCAGTTCTACTGCCATCTGCAGAAAAACACTGCTCCAGTTAAGAAATCACAGCCAAAAGGAAGGCCTTAGCGCTGTCAATCACTCATGTGTATGTGCCGCTCAAGTTTGGGTTTGCTGTACCTGTACTACGTAACGAAACACAGCTTACCGTAACAGGAAAACTGTTTGTCTGTGGACATGCCATCTAACCTGCACAGTGCCGGTAGGCCCTGCTGTGAGGAAGTAGCTGTATTACAGCAGTAAGCAAGGGGAAGGTGTGAGCAATGTGCACACAAGCGTGACTGATCACTCATATATTTCATGAAGACAGAATCAAAAAACATCTGCATATCATTTTTGAAATGAGACAAAATTACATTTAATTCAGCCAATAAATGGGTAAATGTTGCAGAAATACATTTGTGTATTTTTATGTGTGTGCTTGTCAGTGGTCTGGTATTTGGTTTGGAAACATGTGCAAAGTTTATGAATACATCTGTGGAGAATCATTTCCATCTCCACGACCTTATTTCCTGACCCCTAGCCTACCTTTAGAAAAGGAAGCTTTAAGTGTATAAAAGCACCCGCTCCAAGCAGCAAGTCTGTTTATTCCCAGTTTTTCTCTTCCTTTGCTGTGCTCCCACTGATACTGAGCCCCATGAAATCTACACAGCTTTTGAATTAAATGTGAATGAAGAGTATGTTTCCTTAGGATTTCCAGGCATGATGGGTAAAATCCCATAGCAAATATGACTCTGGAACCAGCAGTATCTCTCATGCTGTAAGCTGGGAAATAGTCCACACTTTTGCACTTTATATATCCTCTTGACGAAATCTGATCCACTGCGAAGGCTTATGGAAGGTGTCAGGAGAGGTTTTCGTTTTAGCAATCCACAAATAAATGAAAAACTGTGAAAAATATGGAGCTTACACCAAAAAATTACAGGTCATTGCTTTTTGCTTCAGTAGAATATATTTTCTTTTTTAAAACATTGTATCTGCATGCGCTATTTTTATGAAGATTTTAAAACGCATATTTCTCTGTAATGTACTCCACTAGCAACATACAGTGCAATTTATTTATAAAAATAAGTGCACTTCTTGGAATATGCAGAATATGCAATTGCTTATTTCACTGAAAACATGGAATTCTCTGTCTCTGTTGAGATAAGAACTGAGCTTATGTTAGTCAGATCAACAATAACTTTTCAGAATGTCTCTGTGGAAATGCTATGAAATGTGTATCAGAGAATACAAAAGGCCTTCGACTGTTGCTTTCAAGAAGAATACAATGTAAACTGTCATGCCAATCATTCCCTCATACTCTAAAGTGTGCTTGTAGAAGGCAGAATACTTTTGTTTGAAATTATTAGATAATGTGTTGTTGCAGTCTGTCTTAATGACTGTAACAGAGGGAGACAACATGAGTTGATAGAAGGTTAAGAAAGCAAGTTATTTAACTAAAGCAAAAAAGCTGTATGCTTGATCAATTGTACGTCGTGTTAAAATGGAGAGATGTCTGGAACTGTAAATGGTTCAACAAGCCAAACTTATCAAGTCAAACTTTAGTTGATGCTTAACTTAAGCATCAAAGGTTGTCAGGGTAAAATTCCAGCTGAACACTGAAGGGCAGGTATGAGCAGTCTCCACATGGCAGCAGCACACCAGGCCCAGGTGCGTCTCATACCACTGACGGGATGAGCCAACCTGGAAAAGAAAGCAATAAGAAACCCCCTACCAATCAGGTTATCACAGCTGGAGATAACTAGCTCTTCTCTGTAAACAAGCTGAATTCAAACACAAAGTTTACCTTTTAAAAACATTTGAAACTGCTATCACCACCATGGGGTGGTTTCCTTCAACTAGTATGTTCAAGAAAAATAAAATAAAAAACATTAGTTTCTCAGAAATGTATGGCTTTTATTTATTTTCTCTGTTTCTGCTCTGATGACTTGTTCCTACTTTTCCCGTGACGTATCACATATTTACTTCAGTAAATATATCCATCCACCCATCCATTATGGGATAACATGATTATCTCTAGTGGGGTGATGAGGGGTGCTGGTGCCTACGTATCTCCAGGCACCAGCACCCCTGGTGCCTGGAGATTGCTGAGGTTGAATTGCTGCCATTCAACCTCAGCAGCAATTCTGGTAGCGCTCATATGTCTTTTCTCAAAAGACAACCGCTGACCACATTGCACTCAGCTTCCTTGGTTGACCATGCCTAGGCCTGGTCTGAGTGGAACTTGTCCTGTTAAACAGCTGTACGTCTTGTTTATCTTGCTGCAGCTCAGTTTCAGGATGCTAGCAATCTTCTAGTGGCCAAGGTCTTTTTTTTTTTGTAGAACAACTCTTTTTCAGATCCCCAGAGAGTTCTTTGCCATGAGGTGTATTGTCGAACTTCCAATGACCAGCATGAGATAATGTGGGAAAGAAATTTAACACACCTGCTCCCGAATCACAGTAGAGACATTGTAACACTAATGAGTCCCATGACAAAGGGAACGGGAAATGGCTAATTGGGTACAATTTAGACATTTTCACTTCAGGCTGTACTAGCTTTGGTGCCAGCGGTTTAGATATTGATGTCTTTGTGTGTTTATACAGCAACTTTGCATTAACTGTAGGCTGACTACTTTACATTGTATAAAGATTTCATATTTTCAGTGTTGTCTGGTGAAAAGACATTAAAATATTTATAAAAAAAATAAAGGGTGCACTCATTTTTGTGAGATGGTGTAATTTATTTTACAATTCACCTGGAGTATTTGCTACCAAAGGATTAGTCATAGTCCCATCTGATCAAAGTACACATTTTCAGGTAACATCTGCTTGGCAAAAAATGATTCAATTTTTGATGGCAAGGCAACTTTCCAGGAGGAAAACTTTTCTGACTCCAAGTTGCACATTCTTTTTGAAGTCCTCCGACAAAGACTTTATGTGATAATTTCATATTGATTCCAGTACACATTTGACTCCACCTTGGCTTCCATTTGTTCCTGATCTTGTTTGTAGAGATTATATGATCACATAGCATCTTTGGGAACCAGACCATCTCTGGTTTGGGAACCTCAGGGTTTTCTCTTTGCTTTTGACTCCTGATTCTGCTGGAAACCTTATGTCTTGACCTTCAGCACATCCTTCTGTAGGTTTCAGGGATGAGAGTGTTTTTTTTTTTGTTTTTTTTATAACTTTGAGCCCAAAAGCTATAGACTGGAAAAAGGTAAACTGCACCCCCTTGCTGACACTGACACAGCATCAATTTTTGTGTCAAGTATGCTGTCCAAAAGCAGATTGATAGACAGAATAGGGCTTCATCTGTGGGAAAAAAAGCATTCCTCTGGTTCATTGTTGTGAGGAAAGAGCTAAGTAAAAGAGCACACCCTCGATTCACCAGTTTCGACTTTCTCATATGGTCATGCGATAAAGGTGATTATTTGAGAGAATGAGATGATGGATGCAGGTGATAGAGATGAGCGTCCTTCATTGGGAAGCCGGGCTCACCCTTAGAAATAGTGAGGAACTTTGACCTCCACATTGAAAGAAGTCAGTTGAAGTGGTTTGGGCAAAAATAGTGCCACTTGAGCATCTCCCTTCTGATGTTTTGCATGTCCTACTGAGAAGAGGGTTTTCCTTATTGAGGGAAAGGGATAGATGGATGGATGGACATTAGAATTACATGTTTGTTATCAACATTGTTACAATTACCACTCTTTTGTCATTAACACACAAAAATGTAAGAAAAGAATCAAATGAGTTTTGCATCTCTAGTGACATGAAGTCCATTGTCAAAGTTAATGGGCTAACTAGGCTTTGTAGAAGCAGAGAAACAAAAAAGATTTAATGCTATGATAAACAGGATCTGACAGCATTATAAGGGCTATTTTGTGCAAATCAGGAGTATAAGGACCACCCAAGTAGCCACACTAATAAAAGAAAGTTAAATAACAGAATATATAGTGTCTTGTGAAGTTATTTGCTCCTCTTGGCATTTTGTTTGTGTTGCTACTTCACAAGTTGAAATTAAAGTTGATTATTTTAGGGTTTGCATCATTGCCTTTACAGAACATGTCTGCAAATTGGAACAGTTCCTTTTTTATTTATTGTGAGAGAAACAACAAATATGACAAAAATAACAAAACACTCAAGTGAGTTGACTCTGACCCACTTGTTGGTCAGAGTCAAACCTCAAGTTCATGTCGCTGTAGTTTTTATGAGTCATCAAGTTAATTCTGTTTTGCCATCGCTCAGATTCCGATTAGCTGTTTGGATCAAGCCAGGAACCATGTCCAGGCATCGGCGATCGCTCCTTGCCAACCAGACACTACAGCCTGCCGCTCGTTTCCCCGCTACCATCTCAGAGCCTCTGCGCTTACGTAGAGCCTTTCCTCTCCCTCAGCAACCCCTCCATCTGAGAAACTACCTAAGCCGGCCAGCCACTCCCGATCCCAGAGGGCAAAATATCCTGGTCAACATTTACTGTTAATAAATCATTGAATCAAATATCTTCCGGCCTTATGTGTGAACCTGCATGTGGGTGAAGAAATTCAAATCCAACATGACAAAACTGGCGCAGTCTTAAAATCTGACCACTGATTCTCAGTTGGATTGAGATTTGGGCTTTGATTAGGCCTTTCCAATACATACATGCTTTCCCTTAAACCACTTGAGTGTTGCTTTAGCAGCATGTTCATTGTGTTATTGGAATGTGAGCCTCTGTTCAACAATATCTATATTGTTTATTGTTTATGAATTAGGACTTTCATGCTCATGCTGGATAACTACATATAATTCAATTGAATCACTTTGAGACCATCTCATCAACTTCCCATCAGAATCAGTTAGGGTAAAGATTTTCTTAGGGAATTAGGCTCAAGCTTGAGCGTGAGAATCATTAGCCAATTCAGTTAATGATTCCCAAGCTTTAGAAATGTAACAAGTACACGGTTTATTTGGATTGGATTCCTACTGTTCCTTCCTTCTCCATTTTTTTCCTGATAGCAAAGTGATGCTCTCATCTCCTCACTTTCATTGACAGGCTCTCCTGATATCCCCTACTGATATGCTTGTAGCAGCACTTACACGGTCTGGCTTCACAAAGGAAGACACCAGAAAGAGAATCTTTCTTTATTTTGTTTTAATATCTCATTTTCAAACTTTTCATAAATAATTTAATGTTTTGGGGGAGGAATGAAAGGAGGCTTTTTAAGAATGGTAATTAATATATCAGTAAAAACAACCAAAAAATATTTTTCTTTCCTGATTGACAACTGAACAAAATGCATAATTGATCAAATGAGGATAAGCAAACACAATCTGTCCTTGACTACTTACTGAATTATCACAGACTCTGTTGTCTTATTAGCTGCTTCTTCATGTCCTGAAAATACATATACATTACCACATGAAGGCACAAGTATGACATATAGCAACAAAACACTTTTAACATAATGGCATGTCCAAACAGATGACTGTTAAACTTTAGCCCTAGTGTGATTTCTATAGATGGTCTCAGTGGAGTATATGCAGCTTATGCGACACACAAAACTCTATTGCATGGCAATGTCTTCTCTTTGTTTTTTGGGGGGGGGTTTGTACTTTGCGCACAACAGAAGCTGGGAACTGGTTTCATGCAAAAGCAAAGAAAATCAAGCTCTTCCCAACACATGTTCTAAAATATTCTTCTGGTCATCCAAACCACTCAGCCTTTCCTCAAATGACTTGCGCAAGTGTCTGTGGACTATAACTCACATTCACAGTCACACAACTCAGCTTACCACAAATCAATACACATAAAAATGACTCTCAACCATGAAGAGGTTGGCATTCTGCCACTCATCTGCATATCTGTGAGTATGATATTTCTATTTATGAAAACTGCACAGTATTTATAAGTATATAAGTACAAAAACTTATACACACACAAGTACACACCCACACACATATAAGCCAATAAGGGCTATTCTTATAGGCAAATAAACTCCTTGAATCTTACAGCGAAGATGGGGTTTAATTTTAGGTGTGTTTCTTTGCAAGTGTTTCTTCAATTTTCCTTTTCTTAGTTACTGAATCAATTCATAGACAACATATTCCAAGTCAACTTAGTACAACCTCCTGACAAAGTAATTTAGGACCTTAAATTTCATTAAATGCTACAATTTGATGCCCTTCTAATTTATCTTTGTGACAGAGTTCTTAAATATGGAGATACATGTTCAATGCACGGATCTCAAAAAGTGTAGCTGAACATATCTGAGTTTGTAGTATGATAGCAGTGAAGCAGATGATGTGAGTTGATGGGCTTATCTAAAGCCCACAGTGACCCCTGCTGGACTGGTCAAACTGTTAGATTAAATTAACTTTGTGTTTTGCACAAAATGAAAGAAAAGCAGGGAGAACGACTTGAAAGTTTGTACATTAAAACCATTTTATTTAAGAAAGACACCAGCAGGGATAAGTACACTTCATTAGAATTTAGTAAACTGTTTAATTTGTACTATTGATTATGGATATGTAATTAACACATTCACTTCTGACATTTGATGGCTTTTTTGAATTTCAATGATTGAAGGATATTTAGGGGTCTTAGAAAAGGTGTAGTGATATAAAGTAATGCATTATAGTATGATTTATTCTTCCCAAGGATAATAATACTATGTTAAGATTGTTCATGATGCTGCTCCTGTCAATAGAAAAAGTTGGAAAGAAATGAATAAAAAGCTCAAGGTTGCAAATTTAAACAGAAGAAACAGACACTATACTTTATCAATGGTGATTGTGATTATCAGTTGTGATTAATTTGTATCATGATGCATGTTATATCTTATTTACCTAAAATGCATTAAAATAGAAAAATCAAGAAATGAACAAATCAAAAAAGTCTTTGAGGAATGGAAATATTACAACATTCAGTCTCTTTGCAAATCGGTCTTCTTAAAAGAACACCATAATCATAAAATGTTGATCATGATGGGAAAAACACATTTCTTAAACTGATGAATAATACATTGGTCTTACAAGTGTGAAAAGCAGCAGCATGTCTTATCACTGCAATACTTCAATTCTCAAGTAACTGCAAGGTCTCTAAATATTGACAGCACTGAGCAACTTGATCAGATGTGATCTAACTTGTTGCCAAATTTGTAATTTTGACCCCTGTTGGGGTAAAAATGGGTGTTTTTACCCCAATAGGTTTAGTCGTTTTTCTCCACAAATATAATTTTAAAATGTTTATTAGCATGAAATTCAGAAGAAATGTCAACAAAGACATGCAAACAATCTTAGCAAATAATAAAAAAAGAGCATAAATCATCCACAAACTACTAGTATGTGATGATCATAAGTAATTTTGACCAACTCTGTCGCATAGTTCATCTTCAAATCTTGAACTGGCACAGTGGTCTTCTGTTCTTCTCATATATTTTCAATTAAAATTCTATGCTCTGCACTTAATAGCAATTGAGATAAATGTTGACGTGACAAATACAAATTTTCTCTGAGTTGACCATTGTTATGAGTTGTTGCTATTTAAATACACTTAACTGAATTGCTTACTTTTTTATGTTGCACATTTTCCATGTTTACATATATTTTGCATGTCTTTCTAACAATGTTTGTTGGGTCAGGCAGACAATAAGTAAACTTTACTGTCTCACCTCTCTGCGAGTACAGAAACCTAAGCAGGTAACATTATGTTGCAGTGTGCATGCAATGTTGCTGGTGAGATAAATGCATTCCCTGGAAGGATCATCCAATTTCTAACATAAAGCTATTGCCCATTTGTACATAGAACTGAACTAAACAGCACAAGATGTTTAATCAACATCTTGTGCTGTTGATTAAACATTAAGAAGAATTGTCAAGCTGCAATGTAGTTAACATTTAGATCACTCAGCTTATTATTGTAATAATATACATAGTTACATATACAGATCAGGTTAAGGGGAGGGATATTACTGCCTATTTGAAAGCAAATATTTGCACATCTTTTTACATCAGGTTAAATGAACGCTAACACAGAAAATAGCAGAAAATATCCAAATTCTCATTACCCTCACTCACAAGTTACGTGCTTTGTGTAAATTAACTACATTATTTTCTCTGCAGGGTCTCTTGAAAGGTTGTTTGGCTCGTAGTTCTTAGTATTCTCTTTAATCAGAATTTAGAATAGCCTCCTAGAAATCAAAGAGTTGCAGAACTATTGAAGATTTAAAGTTGTTCTGCAATTTCAGAGTTTCAAAGTTCTGCAAAAAACTGTTTTTTTAACATCAACATAGCAAAAAAAGCAGAATAGCTCAGATGACAGCAAAAGCAAAAAAACAATCTAAATGTATTCTCAAAACACCTGCCATCTGTACAGTTTTGTCGACTGTCCCCATCAACCACCCTAAAAATCTGTCAGTCAGTAACAGAAAAATCTGAAGTACAGTCGGTTGTCTTTAAACAGCAAGACCTTTGCTGCACAGGTAGCTTGTTTTCTGCTAAAATGCCTGTACTGATGAACCCTTGGAGGCTGAATGTCATTTAGAAAACACCATCTACTTATCTTGTGCATTTGAGTGGCACTTCAATTATGTCTTTGCCTGGGTAAGGTCTGTGCACCATTATTCAGCATGATCTAAATTTAAATCTACAGGACCTCCAACATGTGACACTTCTGCCTTGAAAGAGGTCAGACATGCTGGCATGAATAACTTTCATTAATTCTGACACGTAGCTTTTCTGAGTAAGAAATCATCCCATGAAGCTAGTTATCATCGCACTTGCTGAAAAGCTGGGCGTCAGCTATTTCAACTTTCATTCATGGTCTCACTTTTAAAAAAGACCAAATTATTTCAAACATAAATAGTACTTGACAAGAGCCAACCAAGCTAACATATTTATGCTGTCTTCTACTGTAAAGTATATGACTTATCATTGCACAGAATTCAAAACTCTCACTTAAGGGCTATACGTTATTTTGGTGTGATTGAACATTTGAGTTATTCTTCTTGTCACCGAGGCCTGTGCAATTTGTCCTGTCTTTGGTTGTCTTACCCCTCTTGTAGAGGGAAAAACACATTAATTTTCACCAGAAACTGATGGATTGTGCTCACCTTCAAGTTGCTGTCATTATTTATCTTTTTGTCCTGCGCACTACATTTTCATCAAACCACTCCTTCCTATAATTTGCCTCTATGTATCCCTCAATCAAAAGAGCATGGTGTAATGAGACATTTTCAATGAGGACAGATGTAATTCACACTATTGGACTGTATTTATTGGACAGTCTTCGCCCCCCCATACCCTTTCCAAAACATCCTTAATGTGAGCAATCTGATGTTCACTCATCCATCTTTATAAAAAAAAAGAGACATCACTGAAGCTTTTAATATCTTTTTACATCCTATCAGATTGCACCAGCTGTCCAATAACACACAGCAGCCTGTGAGATGCATTGTAATCAAGCTAGCAGTCCTTTTGTTCAGGCAAGGTAAAGATATTGTGCATATTTTAGTAAGAAGGAGACCCATTCCTTTTAATCCAAAAAAAGTCTTACAGACCAAACTGAATCTAAAATCAGAACTGTCAAATCAGAACTACGTAGTCAGACTTTCTTTTCTTAAATTTTGCCTGGATGAGGTGGAAATACTGAGAGTTTTGGCTGGCATTCATATAATCTATCTTTTTTTAATAAAATTTTATTTAGTACACTACAATTTAAATGAAAAGCAAAAAATACTGAAGTATTTATTTTTAGAATAACTACTTCAGAAAATGATAAAACTGCTGAAACACCGATTTCCTTCAAATCAAGAATAAAATCCCTTTGTTCAGAGTTGCCTTTGAGTAATAACAGGAATATAATTAGTCTTTGTTCCAATATTTTATAATGATTTCTGATGATTCTGATGAAATTTGAAAAACATAATGTTTGTTGCTTGTTTATTCTTTCATATTTTCATCATGTAAAATACCTTGAAATGCCTTGTTGCTGAAATTTGCTATTCAAATAAGATGGCCTTCTCTTAAGGTGTACCACAGTCATTAAACAGTGTTAGCTTAATATGCTTTGTTTAATAGAACTCCTGTGTTTTCTTCTTTATTATTTTGGAAAAGGTTGCCACAAACTAGCTGGAGAGGTTAGCAGAGGTTGTGGTGGTCTATAGCTAACGCTGCTTCAGCCCCAGTCCACTCACTCCTCACAACTGTAACAGGCAACAACTCACTCCTGACACATCAGAGAGTCTTTCCCCACACAGGGTCTCAGTTCTGTCACATGTACTTATCTTTTTAACATGCGGACATAATCAAGCCTGCAGCTTACTGCACTCATTGTGTCATAACTTTGCAAGCCTGATTTGGCAAGTAAAACAGTTCATTATATAATGAAACAGCCAAACCTGATAAGAGAAAAACTTGTAAGTATTTTATTTACTGTAATTGACGACAGGCAACAACAGATGTTGAAAAAATTCTGAGAAGGACTAGAAGTTCTACAACTTGTAGCCTGCCATTTACAGTGACTTGGAAAACTGATCACACCTTAATATGTCATCTTACAATCTCAAAGTTCAAGATCCTGCCACTTCTGAATTATGGAGATGTTTTATATATGAATGCTTCGACCAAATGTCTTCAATCATTGAATACTGTATATCATTGTGCTTTAAGGTTTATAACCGGTAGCAGACGTCTTACACATCATTTGAGTTGTATGCAAAAGCTGAATGGCCTCCTTTAAGTGTCCGGAGGAACAATCATCCGATGATCCTGATTTATAAATCTCTACTCGGCCTAACTCCAGCATATTTAAGCTCTCTCTTACATAGATCTGTTAGTTCTCATTCTTTACGGTCTAAAAACATTTTTCTTCTGTATGTTCCACGTACTCGAACTGAAAAAGGGAAGCAAGCATTCAGTATGTTGGTTCCTATGGCGGTGGAATCAGCTCCAGTCTGAACTCAAGATGTCGGAAATGTTTTCACTGGATTTATTTCGAGAGGTTCTTAAAAATAGGCAACAAGATTCTATGAAACAGTGTCACTGCTTTTAAATTGTTTTTCTATTTTATAGGCTGGCTATAAAATAGAGTGCATTAATACATATGCACTTGTGCATATGTATTAATTGTTTTTGTTTTGTGACAAGGTTGCTGTGTGTTGCATACTTCTGCCCAGGTTCCTCTTGAAAATGAGATGCAGATCTCAACGGGGTTTACCTGGTTAAATAAAGGGGAAAAAAAAGATGATTTTTGTGACAAGATTTGAATTTCAAGTTGTGTCATAAATTTCTTACTAGATTTAAATATAGACCTTCTAACACTTCAGCATGTTTTGATCATAAGTTCTTCATTGTTGCTCAGATAGTATGTTTTGGGTGGTTGTTTTTCTGGATGGTGAACCTCTACCACAGTTTAAATATTTCGCATTCGATAAAAGTTTTTTTTTTTCCAAAGACAGCACTGTATTGAACTCTTTCCAAATTCCTATCAACTTTGACCAGTTCCATCTTGTTGCAAATGAACACAAGGTGTGTACAGATGTGTACAGGAATAAGTGTAATCCTGGTGTTTTGCATGATAGGACAAATATTTTGATTTCAACTGACCAGAGCACATCTTTCACAATAGATTTTTCTGTCCTCTACAAGGCTTGTGGGTAACATCAAATGGGAGAAAAGTATTAGGGCAACAACAATAAAGCCTTCAAACCTCATTAGCTTGAATGGTATAAAACCCTCTCTCTTCTCTCAGTGAAACATAAAACATAATGTTATTTTATAAATGAAATCTAGACCGTAAAGCAAAAAAAAAAAAAAAAGGTCAGATTTCCAATAGATTTACTTGGTCAACCACTACCATAAATTCCATACATCAGTTCATTTATTTTGATCCTACCCCCACAATCCTCTGCACAGCAGATTATTGTGCCTGTCTGCTCTTGATGAAATACAAGGATAAAATGAATTAAGGCTTCAAGTATTTCTTCTGAATGCTTATGAGTAAGGCTGGTATATTACCATGTTTATATGACAGCCATCCTCTTGTAAACTCTCCTAAGCGGAACCAGAGACAACCAGCCTATAAAACATGCTGACCATCCCAGATCCAACTATTTATGAGAATAAAAACAACAGGCCTTAAATCAGACCTCAAGGGGGCTCGAGGATGATAGAAACAATTCTGTTCCCAACCTTTCACAAGTGGACATATTTGCAATGGTTTAATGCCTTCAGTATGTGATGTGTTACTTGGGTCACAAAGAATTTGCTAGTGTGGATTTTAACGCATTATTTTAAATGTATGATGTTTCATAAATCACATTTTAACAGCTAGCTCCCAGTTTGAGAGTCTGTGCTAAAGCTGTGGGATTGCAAATTCACATATATCGAATTGGTGTGCACTGAAGTATCCTTTGCTTTGCCAGTGTTCTTACTTGGCACAGTACCCCTCTCTACTCATCAAACTGACTTTTGTTTAAAAGAGATTGAATAATACGGTCATATCTCAATGTAGCTTTTGCCCTAGAGGTGCAAAAAAGTCAACACGAGAGTCTTCTTGTTACGTTTGTTTTCTTGGTGGAGTACAATCAGAGGTGTGAGGAGATAAATTAAATATTTTTATGGTGAGAAAAACTGAACAAAAATTGGTTAGAGTGACAGATGAATGAAACAGATCCTTGAAGGGATAGATTTGATGTTTTGAAATGGGTAATTGAGAGAGCATATGAGCAGTTCATATCTTCATTGCAGCTGAAACTGTCATACCATTGTCATGTCGATGAAACAGACATTAGTTTTCCTCCCAGCAGCTTGTCTGTGGAGCCCAGATCAAGGGGGATCTCAGCCATGTTAAAACAACTCCAATCATTCTAACTGGACGTTAGCTCTAAAACAAATCTTTATTTCATCTGACTAAAGGTGCTCTCAGGAAAGTCTACAGCAGATAAGATATTTACTGCTCGTAACAATGATGAAATGCAGCACATCTCTAGTGAAAATATTGTCTTTGTGCATTGATGTTTCCTGTGTATGGACTAATATTTTATTTTTATAATATAGACATTTATGTGATGACTAATACAGCAACCATTTAAATCTTTGTGTTGACAGGGCACCCCATGAAGGAAATAGAAAAGACAGCAGTTTGAAAGAGGTTTAAGGCAGAGTTAAAAGTAAAGCAAAATAACGTAATCATTAAAACAACAAGAAACAGCAAAAGGACAAATTCCAACAAATTAACAAAACAAGGAAACTCACCGGCTCATGGCTTTTTTTTTGTGAAACCCACTGTAAGTTTGTAAGTTTTTTCCCAGTGTAGACCTGACCCATGATGAACTACTGTCAAGTAACAAAACAGAATGCTGTTTAATAGTTTCCATAAAAAGTTATACTGGTAAAACACTGCACCATTTCTTGGTTCCACGTATGATCTAATTGAACTGGCCTTTAGGTTGCATACAATTTTTATTTATATTTATTGATCCATATTTGGAATAATGTTTATTGCCCTTTTATTAAAATGTTAACCTAGCATGTACTTATATTCATTGTGACTATCAAGCAAGGTGGGTCAGGCATGCCGTAGCTTATAGAGCACTTCCTCTTTTTGCATTCTTTATGGAGAATGAAAATAAGGTAAGGGTGGTTAAACACATCGATCAGTGACTGGTTTATGTACAGCAGAAAGCCCTCTGCCTTGCACCTATATAAATCTCTTCCGTCTTCCCTACTAATCTCAGAATCAGCTTTACTTCCTAAGTTTTCAGCTTTACTTCCTAAGTTTGTGCACATAAAGAATAAATTTGACATTGATTTTGATTTCAATGAAGACATTTGAAATATAAATGTAGCAAGGCAAAATAATTATTACTTTTAAAATTATGTTGTTATTCACCCTTTTCTTTACATAATGTGGGTTTCAACGTTCCCAGCAGATTGCTCTATTGTGACTTAGGTTGGCAGTATGGCAGCGACATCTCCAGGAAATGCTAAGGAGTTACAGCAATCGTCCAGCTTCAAAACTGACAATAATGCGTATCATTGGGAAATGTGTCTTAAATTGGCAAGGTGACCAAAACATAATCTTTGATATTAGCAGACAATGTTGCAATAAGCCTGATACTGTAATATTGGTGGTTGATTCATTTTGTAGAGATGAAGTTGGTGTAGATAGTCCCATCTCCATGAGAAACGAAATGCATGCCAAAATAACCATTCACCACCTCAAAGGGGAAATGGGCTACATGACTTTCTGAGTATTTAATAAAGATTATATGAATACTTTACTGAAGGTTACGGATTCAATGTTTGTCCTGTTTACCCATTTTTGTTAAATTAATTTGTTCAGAGGGAAGATGGAGTATTCTATATCTCTTATGTATACCCAGTCCAGTTTGAATAGGATGTCAACCATTTTCAAGTTTGCTGGTGCAACAAACATCAAAAGGAATGTAGGGTTGCACCGATTACAGTTTTCTAGCCTCCCCCAATGCAACACATCACCTTTGTATAGAGGTGATCAGATTGTTGATTGTGGCCTGTGGAATGTGCTCCTTGTTGGTCCTAATCGACAAACACAGGTCAGACTGAATAATGGTGGTGTAGAGGATAGCCAGAGACTTGTGGCAGGTACCACCTCTAGACTTGCTGCATGAAATACTCTGATTGTAGGACTTCCGGGACCCAAGAAAGGGTTATTCCTAGGGACCGGAAGTGATCCACAGTAGATTCAGTGATGTTGAGAATTGTGAGGGGAGACGGTGTGTGGGTTGTTCTACAGAAGTCTACATTTAACTTCTTTTGATCAGGTCAAGCTCCAGGTGGTTCTGAATGTACCAGTGAACCAGCTGATCTTCTTCCTGTTTGTTGAGTAGACAAGCCACTATCCTGGATCCCACAGTCACTTGTGTACAGAGAAAAAGGTTATGTAAAGAATGCACCCCTGGGATGTGCTGCTGCTGATGAGCTGGGTGAGCTTACAGTGGAGGATGTTTGGGATAATGATGTTGAAGCTGATATCTACAAACAGGATCCTGAGATACAGTTGTGGGTGATCAAGGTGGTGCATAGTATTGTGTAGTGAAAAAAATGCTACCTGGAAATTGAGGTACCTTCTAATGACTAAATTGGAACCTAATTGAAGATTCTCTGTGTTTATTAGGAACTCTAGTTTTATAAGTGTAGATTTTTTTTTCCCCACTTTTCTGAAATGTTGCTACCTATTTAACAATTTTCAACAAGAGTTCAATAAATATATATTATTTCATTTGAGTGTACAAAGCTACAGCAAAAGAAAAACCAAAAAAAAAAAAACACATCCAATCAATAATGTGCAAATCTATAAATTTCCTTTTCTGTAGAATCCACTTCTTTTTTTTTCGTTTGTTTTTAAACTGATCATGGCTTGCCTTGAATGGAGAAATTTTTCTGGCCTCTCTTTCTTGTCACATAAACACAGAACATCACCATTTGGTGTCAAGATTTACAATGACATTATTTTAAAATGTTATATGTTGCCTATGTCCTTGATATAGCTGATTATTCTACCCACATCAGGGTTTTTCTGTGCGAACCATGGTTGGATTATCTACCTAGGAGAGTCTGAATGTGACTGATTGGACACAACACTTGACAAATGCCAGTGTTGTTTTTCTTAGCTCAGTCATGTTTAAATCAATCTTTTAAATACCTGAATAAATGTTTGATTTAAAATGATTGCGCAAGAGAATTTAGATGCAAGTTGACAGGGTTGTTTTAACAGTACACACATTTTACTATCAAATGCATCTAAATATCTCCTTCCACAGTGTATATTTGCTTTTGGAGAACTTTCCGGGGCTCCCTAAGTATTCATCCTTTTTTAAATATGGTAAGATGCAATTACCTGGAGGCAAAGCTTGTTCAAGCAGATGTTACAGAGGTAAGCTTTTTTTGTTTTAACTTAAGTAAAGTTAGGATTGGGAAAAACAAGCAGAATGAAAATGCATGGATAACTAGCTTGGCCAACGTGTAATTAATCTGCTTTCAGGTCCGCACCATCTGGTCCCTGTATAATAGCAGATTCTCTTATAAAGTTATTTTTTCTATTTGAAAGGCTTGTCATGTTAAACAGTAGATTTCATGAAATGTTTTGTTTGAAATATGTTTGCACTTCGCATCAAAACTGACTCCATCAAAAATCAATACTTACCCATTTCACTTGTTGAAAAGATGTTATTTCATATTATGTCCTGGAAGCTATCTGAATCCCAGAATGGTTTGAATAATGAAAAAAATATTTTAGCACATACCATGATGTTTAAAATCTCATGGCACAGCAGTAGAAGACCAAGCAAAGTCTAAAAAATGGAAAGAAATGCAAGAAAGCAAAAGGGTATTTAGCAGCTGGAACAAAGGATTCAATTTATTTCAGAATACGCAGTAGTATAATACAGTTACCATTTTGGTGTTTCTGTCTGTCAGGAACCGAGAGCATTCGCAACTAGAGTGTTTAGGCAGTTATCATGGCCTCTCAAAGCAATGTTCAGTCTCATTACCACTCAACAGCCTTATTAGAGTCCAGCTTTAAACCTCTTACATGACATCAAACGTGTTCCATTAAATTGTGACATCTTGTACAAAGTTGTAGAAGCTATTAAAATGCAACTGTGAGGAGAGTGCCATACAAGTAAGAGAAAACCTATTGAATGTTTTCTCTTTTTTTCTAATTATTTCTAAACCCCAATTTAGAAAACTAGAGAAGCTCATGGTGATTGTTAACAGCTTACCATTTAATACATCCCTCGAGGGAAAGTCTTATAGTTAGTGGGCTTTCCGCATTATCATTAACCATAAATATCAAAGTCTCTTGACCCAATCATTTCTGGTGTGGTAGAGCTAATAGAGCTTAATTAAAATCCTCTTAACAATGGGAAGTGGTGACCTCTGCAATATGCTGCTTGGCTCATTACAGGCAACAATTCTCATTTATTTTTTAGATGAAGTTTCTGTGCAAATAGGGTACAACTTCAATTTGTTAGAGTGCTGTCACTAAATACATTAATTTATATACAATGCCTTGAAAAGTATTCATATTAGTTTGACTTTTCTACATTTTATCACATACTACTCATAAACCTCATAAACCAAATATTGCAATTTAAAACATGTTTTACAAAAAAAAAAGAAAAGCTTAAAATGTTTGGCATTCATCTTTATTTCCCCCACTTTACCTCTTAAGATGTATTGCAACACTTTTCTTATGGTTTAATCAAATTAATAAGTAGAGTCCACTTTTGTATATAACCTCCGTATATACAGCTGTTTTGTGAAAGCCTCAGGTATCTGTTACAAGACATTGGTTAATACATAGCATCATGAAGAGCAAACAGATCAGGTATAAAATTGTGGGACAGTTAACGAAAGAGTTAGGTTATAAGACAATATCCTAAGCTATGGAGATCTCACACCACCCAAAAATGAAAAAAGTCTGGCATAACCGCAAAACAACCAAGACCTGGCTTAAACTGACACCTCAGGCAAGAAGAGCATTAATGAGAGAAGCTGCCAGGAGCTCTGCGGTACCGCAGTATAAACTGACCACTACCGTCTCGGAACAGGGCACAAAACCTTCAGTTTTGGAGACTCCCTGACCCAGTCATCCTGCCATCAAGTGGAAAACTTGGCAAACTAACTCAAATCCCGACCGTAGAACCTTTTTCTAAAACAAATTCACTTATAATATATTGTTGACTTGTTTACTGTTATTTTTTTACGTGCAAAAATAAGGAGTATTTTGTTGCTTACATAATTTCTTGAAAAAGAATTATGAGATAAAAAGAACGAGATATAGTAGCCATTTTACATAGATTAGTTAACATTATTATACATATTTACAGAGTATTTTGTCAAGTTATGTTCTATGTAGGGCTGCAGAGTGGCATAGTTGGTAGCACTGTTGCCTTGCAGCAAGAATGTCGTGGGTTAGATTACCGGCCTCCTGTAGTCCTTGACGGCTGGAGGCACAACAATCAATACACAAAAATATATTGTATTTAAAATTATGAATATATTTGATGAATGTGTTCAGTTGAGCAGAGCAACTGCACTTATTAATATAATTGAGGCTCTAATTGTGTGCAGTCACAGATGTCCTACGACAGTGTTGCACATTTTTAGATACTTTTTACTGACACTTTATTGTAGGCACAATAGATGACACATCTGATACAGCAATAATTTAATCATGTATTGTCCAAACATAGTTCCACATTTATTTGAGGGAATAAAAAGAAAAAGTATGCCATGTGTCACAATATATTTTTGCTTTTTTTCATTACCAAATATCCAGATACCCTCTCCTCTTTTAAATGCTCCCATAGTTCTGACCTATCTTTATCTGACCTACATTTATATCTTTGCTTCAGTGACATGCCGTCAGGGGAGGCAGGTGAGGCAGAGCCTCACTTGTCATCATGGAAGAATAATATATAATGATACATTAATTTATATTGCTATTTTCAACCTGTGTTTGTACTATAAAGTACCTATTTTTCATTTAGCTTAACCAATTCTGATAGTCTTTCTTTAAAATCGCTGAATTTTTGCATTTTCCAATTCAAATGCTCAGAAGCGAAGCCGGTGAGGCAGCAGCGAGCTGAGCCTCACCTGGGATTGCGCAACTTCTCGCTAACTGCACTGGCTACCATTCTATGGGAGCATGTTCCTCCTGTCTGTATGCTGCCAATAAAATGGTTAAAACATTTAATATATGAGCTGATTTTCCATAATTTAGCTTACGTATGTAACGTACAGTGTTTTTTGTCACCAAATGTGTGTGTAACGTGTTTTGTGTGCTGAGGAGCGATCAGAAACGGCAGAGAACAGATTCAAGGTGAGGCAGGCAGTTCTCTTGCCTCATAGCAGGGGGCGCTCTTGATCCCAGACATTGTGACTAGACAACTGCAGAGTAAGAGACAGTAACAGCGAGCTAGTCATGGAGCTTGCCATACAGTAAAGTCAAGTGCAGCGATATATTTATAGTTTTATCCTCTTACCACAGGAATCACGTATTAATAATCGCAAAATAAACATTAAGCCTAAAACCATAGTACTGCATCAGACTGAATGTTCTGCTCTTTGTGTGGGAAATATTTCAGTGTTCTTTTAGGGACGTTGTCAGTTGCTATGGGAATGCGTGTGTGTAGCCCAACCAATGCAGAGAGCGGGAAAGACGTGGTTTTAAGTTGTACTTCAACGTTTTTTTCTCTTTGCTGTGGAGCACAGCACGAAAGTGATATCTACACGTCTAAGTTTGACTGAGTTAACGCAGTTATTCTACGGCGGCAGCATGGCTATGCATGATATGTAGAAGAATAGTATTTTTGGCCTCCAGGGTTGTCTGCATTTCCTTATGTAAACAATAACATGCAGGAGGTCTAAATTTGTTAATATGATTATGATTAAGTCAGTGCCTCACCAACTATGAACCTCACTACACATCACTGCTTTGCTTATACCATGTCATCATCAGAGAACAAAGGTAGAATGTAGCAACAAATATAACCTGCTGCTTAGTTCAAGCTTCTTTTGTTAAAAATTTCCCCACAAACTATATATCACGCATTTGAAACAGGAGGAATGCCCCTAAGCCATTTCAACCATATATCAGAAGTAGTCATGACATTTAAATGTCATGTAGGATTAGGCTCTTGCATCACCATCATACCTGAAGCGTCTCCTTACACACTGCTTCATGAACAGAGAGGTACTCTGTTCTTCGTTATACAAGAGCAAACTACAGTGATCTCAGGAGAGCAGAGAAGAATCCCACATGAGCACCAAAGGGCCCCCTTAGGCAAAGCAGCCAAAGCAGAGCTCACTACCCAACCTGCACCTCTGTTGCCCCTGCCTCCCTACCTTTTTCTGCTGGCAAATGATTTGGAGAGGGATGGATCATGTGGAGCCAAACCCCAGTCATCTGGCAGAGGATCACACAGATGGGCCAGACTGAGCCAGCTGAACCCACAGGCAGCTGGGAGTGATGATGCACAGGATGCTTCCTATCAACAGGATGTACTGTAGAGCAGAAGCTTCACAGGCTGACGCACCAGACAGAGCCACTAAAGGGGGGGACTGCAAAGAAACCAAATGGGGGAGGTGAAGGGGAGGAGCTCCAGTATGGCGAGCACAATCACCAGGGCAAAGGAAAAGGGAAATGAGGGGAGAAGAGGAAGTGAAGCAGTTTTGTGGGTATACTGTGAAAGAACAGCATACTGTATGTAAGCGCAAGGATTTTGAGTTTATTGTTGACTTATTAAATTGAAATAGGAGTTTGTATATCTCTGTAATGTGATGGAGGGTATTTGTTAGGAAATCAGTTGGACACTTTTTTTTTTTTTTGTGATACACAGTCAGTGGAGATAGGGGACGGTGAGAAACATGGCCATATATTACTGATGTTTCTTAAGTCTGTCGCAATAAGCAATGAAACAATTAATCGCATAATAAATTAAAACAAACTTAATTATTTCCATTTGCATGATTTATTGTTTTCCTCTTTTCACTCTCTTTTACTTTCAAAAACTGGATGACAAAAGTCTTCAGTCTTGTGCATTGTTCTGCACTAACCGCTTCATTGAAGGAAAATTTTGTTTGCAGAATCTTAATTAATTTTATTTTGGTTTCTATTTGATTTATTTTGGATATTTAAAATGTCTTCCATTTCCATTGTTAAATGTTCATTAAAACAGAAAGTTTATTGATCTTTGAGTGCTCTTTCATTATTATGCCATTACCATTATATTGCTTGAAAATTGTCTCAAAACAATTGTATTGTTTATCACAATAACTTCTGGGACAATTTGTCATTCAGCAAAAACTGTTATTGTGACATGCATGTTACTAAAATTTTACTTTGATACATGATTCCTATTCACTGTTTGTAAGGAATATGAACTTAATTGTCACGTGATGGTTGATGTTGGACCTAAATGCAGAGAGACAAAGGTGGTAAGTAAATTTTAATGAAAAAAAAAACTAATTTTCAAAAACCACAGGGACCCAGGGCAGAACAAAAAGTAATCCACAACAAAAATGCCAACAAAGGGATTCAGGGAGTAAACAAGCTAAAATGGGAAAGTAACAGAGGGAACCAGAGAGGAGTGAATGAAAGAGGTGTGATAAAATTGCCAAATTATCTGAAAAGATGGTCAGCAATTTTAAGAAACTCCTGCTATAATGCCAGGAGTTTTAAAATTGATTACTGTGAAAAGAATGCAAGAGTAAACAAATGTAAGTGAAAACAGATTTATTAAGTTTACATTTACATTACATTAATTGTCTTTTGAGAGTCTTGTGCCTCACTTTCTATGAAAACCAAACTTCCTGACTGAATTAAAAATAATCTTAAATCTAAGAAGTAGGCTATTTGATGCTATTGACTAAAGTGTAGATTAGTCAAATCTGGACTAGAAAGTAATTAAATTAGATTTTGAAGGTACAAAATATGCTTTAAAACAGTTATGATTTTAAAAGATAGGGATCCACATTTCTCTCGATAATACAGGCATATTAAAAGGAAGGTCTCTCAACTAGGGTAGTTTTCATGCAAAAACCCTCACTGACCAATACTGGACAGAGTAACAGACTGTCAGCTACCGTGCCCAATGTGTGTCCTCCCACACAGGGCATGCAATTATCTGGCCTCAACTGCATGTTTCTGACAACACATTACTGGAGCTAAGTGTATCTTTCTGAAAGCTAATGGATCTGCTGTACTTTCTAACAAAAATTATAAATGTAGCTGTTGTTACATCTGAGGTGGTTGGGATTGGAGGTTTGGTTAGAGATGGGTCAATAACTTAATCCTTTTCAAATAATTATGCATATCTTTTTTAAAACTTCAAAGGGCTTGGCTTTCCCATGTTTCTGAATACTCAGGTCTGATAGATCTTTAAGGTCTATCAGTAAACATTTTCTTATTTATACCCAGAATCAACTCTAGATTAGCTCCTGGTTCTTATATTTAGGTCCTGTCCTCTGTAATGTTCTCCTACAATACCTCAGATCAGTGTCTGCAGTGTCTAGTTTAAAAGCAAACTCAAAACATACATATATTGTCAAGTGTTTAGTTTGGATAATATATTTAATTTAGTGTTACAAAGAACATAAGATAGCCGTTGTTGTTTTATTGCCAGTGCTTTACACGGACATGCCGGTTAAACTGAAAATAAAGTAAAAAACAAAATGTCAGTACTTACTATTGCAATATTCAATAAACACAAACTTAAACATAGATATAGGATCTGGCTTGACTTAACTAACCGGTAATAAGGCAAATTTCACTCTTAGTACACGTCATAATATAATAAACTTCGGCATTCAACTATCACAGTACAGCAAACACAGCTAGCATTTATCTAATTATCTCTACCAAATTCACCGAGCACACACTTGGAACAGACAACAACAAACTCATCTCCCCACAGCTTACAGCATTAATATAACTCACCACGTTGGGCACCACTAATGAACGCCAGTAGAATATGATTTTGTGGTAGATTCGGGTTGTTAGCTTCAGCTAACGGCAGTCTAAGCGCATTACTGGCCCAAGTGTAAGTTTCTTCTCTTGTTTTACCTCCCCTCCCGCACCAATGTAAAGCAACTACAGCGCTCCCTAGCGGCATGGGAGGAGTGAATCCAACATTTAGCAAATGTTTTTTACTTGTTTCATTTTCTGATTTTTTTTAAAGAGTCATCATATAAAATGATGGTACTAAGTATTTGTCCTCCTGTTTTTTTTTTCCACTTTGTGTTTTTTTTATTTTCTATCTTTGTTTGCTCAATTCCTTCTAGAAACCATAGCTCACATCAGCTAGATTTCTCAAGAAACCTATTGCAGTTGTCCTATTTATATGCAAAGATGACAGCAGAAAAGCTTAGTTGTTACAAATGGCACAAATTTATAGAAGAGATGGCACTTTAGGCATATTTCTTGAATATAATCAGTTGGTGATAATCATGCATTCAAGGAGTTTATTATGATTAAGTGGTTTAATTTGCTTTTTGGTGCAGCTACATTCCCCCAAGCTGCCTTGTTTACTTCTACTTGATTAGGTAATTCCCTTCATCTTCCAGAGGAATATTTGACTCCACAGAGATTGTAGCTAGGTAGGTGTGGAATATGTGTAGAGAGAAATACCAATAAGTATATGCAGTGCAAAGCTTTAGTGAAGGTAGTTGTTGCTTGAGCTACGATGGATTCTTGAAATAATGAATACATGCATGTAAATCCATCAGTATTCTTTACCTGTTACATTAGTAGAGTGCTACAACAGTGACTGAATGAATTCTATGGCTTTTTTAACATAAAATTAATAGAAGCCCAACTGTAAACAATCATTTTCCTACATTAGTGGTTTATATCACCAGAAAGAAATTGATAGATAGATAGATAGATAGATAGATAGATAGATAGATAGATAGATAGATAGATAGATAGATAGATAGATAGATAGATGTACTTTATTCATTCCAACAGGGAAATTACTTCGCAGTTGCAGCTTAAAAACAATCATAATAGACAATCAGTAATGACTACCACAAGTAGTAGTTGTAGCTAAAATTAAATAAAATACAAATATAAAATACTATACATCATAATTGTCAAATGCAGTAAGTATAAAATCTTACTAAAATCTGAACTTTAAATAATAATCCTGTGCAAGTTCTGTTTCACATTTTCATGCCGTGTGAATCCTCTTATTCTTATGTCAAACTGCAGCTTTTTATGCACCATATTCACATTCACCACATTTTTTTCACCAGAACTATGACTCTTTCTTCAGCTATTACCAAGACCACACAGTAAATTCAGCAGAGTTAAATCAACACTATGCCAAATCTATTTGGTCCTTATCAGAATTGGTGTTAATTTAACTCTTTTCAGAGTTATTTCAACAAGAAACTGAGTAGTTTTAACACTTGAAAGAGTTATAACTACTCAAACTATTGTTGAAATAACTCTGAAAAGAGTTAAATTAACACCAATTCTGATAAGGACCAAATAGACTCAGCATAGTGGTGATTTAACTCTTCAGAATTTATTGTGCATTTGCAGTATAGTCAGGCATTGGGTAATTATGCAATGGAGTTCAGAATTTCCAATAATTGGGAAAAAATAAACTCAAGGATTTTCTGAATATTTGTCAATATTTTTATTGCACATGGAATGTGCAATAACATATTTAGATTATTCACATATTTACATTACAAAACACACATTTATGGTATTTCAATCCAATGCACTGTATTGGTTCAATAAAAGCCATCTCAAGCCACTTTCTTAGTAAAACAAATTCAATTCATATATAATTATATGCAATTCAGTTTAAAATTCATTGCATTAAATTAGTTCCAATAGAGTTCAGTACAATGCAGCCAGACTCATATTCTAATTTATATAAGCGTAATTAAATTCCACCTAATTTTATTAGTGAAAAGCCTATTTGTAGAAAGTTGTCTATCACTTATTTGAATTGGACATTTACTTTGAAATTCCCAATCCTGACAAACGGTGGAGGTCTTTGTAATTATGAGCACATTAAAAGATATAATGCACAAAAAAGACTTGATAAAATGATCCAATATTAAATACTGTTTTTATTTATTTTTATGGTTCTCCTGGTGCACAATCATATTAGATGAATTAATACATGATTGCGAAGTTAATATATTTCAGTAACTCAGTTCACCAAGCGAAACACATGATATAGAAATCTTTATTTCTGTTATTTTTCCACTAAACCTAATGAAAAAAATGCCATTTATGATTAGAATATAAGTATGTCATCACAGAAAGGCCAAGCCACTCCTCAAAAATGGGAAAGACACAAGTACAAGTCATTTTCTTTTTATTTGAGAAGTTTAAAGCACAGCATAAGGAGCGTTAAAGACTAAAGTGAGAAACATTGTTGTGATGGGCTGAAGGTGGAGTTTCAGAAAGAACAGGTGCTTCTTATAGAGACAGAGGTCCAACTTCTAAACGTTAAGTACAAATTCAAATTTCTTTTAAGTCATGTTTGATAAATACAGCATTTTTATAAAAACTGAATATAACTTGATTGTGCGAATCCCATTCGCATAATGAATGTGAATGGGAAATTCATAATACTGCTCTCTTAAAATGAAGCCATTATAAACAAAGTTGACCAAAGACCCACATTTATTTCCTCACCACTCATTGAAATGGAAATATTAAGGATAGTAAAAAAAAAATGCAGGTTAATGGTAGGGATATGCATCACTTTTATAGATTAGTTCATTTTAAGGCTTCTTCCAAGGTTCTTAAGGACTTCCCATAAAACAGGTGTTGTAGTGTTTACAAGGTTTTCTATTTTTAATACAAATTTTCATAATTGTATACTTCGATTTTACCATATCATTTTACTCTTCTGTGACACAGGCATTTTTGTAAACGCATCTTGGCTTTAATGGATTTGACTGGTGATGATATTTTGTCATAATGCAAAGTCTTACCAAAAGAAATGAAACTCCTGTTCTGCTTGCCAAGAGTTGGAGCCAAGCTGCCATATTAAATGACTACTAAAGGTTAGGACTCCACAGGGGAATTCTATGGAAATAAAATCACAAAAGAGGTGCAAAAACAGCTTGATTACAGGGCCATAATAATGAGGAAGAGACAAAGATAAGCAGGAAAAAAGATAGAGGCAGGCTATTCAGTACTTGTGGCATTTGTAATGTTGTTGGCATGCAAGAGAGGAAAAAAAGATGTCAGGCTTTGAAAAGATCTCTTTGATGTAAAGTCCTCTTGTGTGGTGTCTCGTATAGGCTATGTGGAGGACAAGGAACACCAGTAATTGCATGTAAGACCTCATGCAGCTTCATTTCATGGCCACACTCTGATAAGCAGATGTGTGATAGTGCCATTCTACAGTGAGAACGATATTGCACAGAGAAGCCATGTAATAGAATGGACAAGAAATGAATGAGGTAAATCAGAACCCAAAACACATCCATTCATTACATCCTAAATCACAGTCTTTTCCAAATCACTGCGGTTCTGCACTGAAAATTGAAAAGTGACAGTATATTTCACTATTATACCCAAACACTGCAAATCCTCACAACATTATTTATACCCGCTGATAACAATATGTCAGTTAAGCTGATATCTGGTTGACAGTCTAATCATAGTACAGAAATTCATACTGCACATAAACACAGCTGCTCAATAAAAATGACAACATGAGAGTTTGATCAATGGTCAAAGTCTTTAAAAACAGAGGAAGCAACCCTGACAGCAAGGGCATATATTTAAGCAATAGATCTGTGCTTTAAAAAAACTCTTTCTAGACAGATCAATATGTGACAGCACTTAAAAATTCCTTACACTGCTCTGACATTTATTTTGGGACGGATGGAGGTACATGAAGAATGCAGAATAGTTGAGCAAGGTGATGATCTTTCAACTCTTCACACCTCCCAGTCTCGATCAACCTCAGCTGTTTACTCAATTTGTGTTATTTCTCTATTTAAAATTTCATCTTTTAATTTGATCCATGCAAGTAGATGGCTCATAATGGTGCTGGTTTTGTAAGGTTAGGGACAGGGACCACCCACAGTGTATGGTGATTTTGTTCTTGATGTAATCATCATTTAAAATAAACTGTTAAATCCACACTACTATTACATCTCAGCTGAATCATTATTTATTGTTGAAATTCTTGCTTAGTCTACTTGAATTAACTGTGTTGAGCAGACATAACGATCTTGAATTAGTTTAAATAGCAGTAACTCTGTCACTGCTGGTGTTCCCAGTCTGACTTTATTGAAATAAATAAGAAAGTAATTTCAAAATCACAATACAGAACTGTAACACAAATGCAAATATTTCATTTTCTTTTTTAAGAACACAGGTATCCTTCAGTGAATGCAAAGCCAAGGCAGCTCCTTGATCATACTTATATGTACAGCAAATTCACCTTTTTACTTAATTATTCATCCGCCACTGCATTGATAATGGAATAGTAACAAAAATAGAATGGAATTTTAAAGTACCTATAATCCAGATGAGTTGTAATAAATTATGTTGTGATAAACATCTTTCTTGCTAATAAATAATGGTTACCTTTTCAAAGACTCATGCTTTAAGACCACCAAACATCTGCATTAACATTAGTTGCTTTCATCCGTCAGGGGGATCAATCCCGCCATGCTTCCAGTGTCGACATACCCATGTTCAGTTTGACTACAATAACATAGTGATGTTAGCATCCCTGAAGACGGGGAAAGAAATACATAAATCAGTGAGTGGATTAGTCCACAGACATTGAATAATGGAAGAGTCACTAAGATGGAAAGTAGGCAGACGTGGTGATTTTACTAGGGCTTAGCACAGCTTTTAATTTGTGGCTGTGCAACCATTTGAATCATAAAGTACAGAACAAGCAGGCATGTAAACAGATAAAAGTGTCAGTGTTCAAGAGAAGGCTCGTACAACTCTGGTGAGAGATTGTTCAAATTTTGAACTTCTTTTCTGGAGAGAGGGAGTCAGGATGTTGGATTACTATTTTTCTAGTGCTGGCAAAGAAAATAATTCTGCA
Organism: Brachyrhaphis roseni; assembly: GCA_903066815.1. Taxonomy (NCBI): domain Eukaryota; kingdom Metazoa; phylum Chordata; class Actinopteri; order Cyprinodontiformes; family Poeciliidae; genus Brachyrhaphis; species Brachyrhaphis roseni. The sequence goes on from CAEFZY010075538.1 coordinate 43,129, forward strand.
GGTGGTTTGGGAAGTGCATTACTTCACCAACTGAAGTAATGCAATTTAAGTTGCTCTTAAATTCCAGGCTGTTTTCTCTGAACTAAATGTTGTTGTGTGGATTCTTAAGTTTTTACCCATGTACCAAAATCTTTTCATAAATTTGGATTTTACACACAGCTATTTGGCTCCATTTCTTTTTATCGGTGGTGACAAATGGAGAACACAAGATACTGAAAATGCAAATCAGTGTGGATATGGAAAAGCAATCTGTGTAAAAGCAAAGGTCACACAATAACACAAAGATTAGTAAAATCAACTTAAGGGGTGACTTTCCCCCAAATCAAGTTTTTTCTTTGCTGGTAAACTGCCTAAATAGATTGTTTATGGCTCTATATCTATGTTTCTGTTCCAATTTTGACATTTTCTTGCAAATTTGTTTAGTTTGAGAATCAGAGTGGATGTGGAAAAAGTCTAGCCTAAGCAGTTGAATTTTCCTATTGGTTGTAGTGGTACAGTTTGGCACAACATTGGCACAGCCTCGCATTCAGGTATAAAACATCTCATTCAGACACACAGCCCCACCTGTTGGTGAGTTAGGAGTTCAAATAGCGAGTCAAGCGTGACCACGGTGAGCATTGATTGATATCATTACTGAGCTTTGGACATTTGTGATTCATTTGCAAGGTGGACATGGTGTCGAATGGGTCTCTTCTGCTCGGACTACTGGTGACAGTATGCTGCAGGATGGATGACTGTGTCAGACTGACTGCAGTGCTTAGGAAGTGGGAAAGGCTCATGGCAGCCCTCGCTATTCTACTAATGACACGGCTGAGCTGCAAAACCCTGTCACCATAAAATCTCCAACAACACAGAAAAGAAGGCACTAGATTTATCAGTAGTTTTCTTTTTTGAAAAAAAAAAAAAATACTACAGTGGTCTGAAATGTCAATAAATATGGTGGTAAAGTGTATAAATTGACAACAGAGCCTTTGTCATCCTGACCAAACCCCTGTTTATGCCCCTCTGCTCATACCCACTCTTGGCCATGTCGCTTGAGTTTGTCAACTGTAGTGGAATTTTTTAAAATTTGTTAGCTTTCACAGAGAGCTAGTTAACTTTGCATTTATTAAACGCAAAGTTAATGGGTCCTAAAATATACAATAAATTTCGGCAAACGGCTGAGAGTGAGAAAAAAACTACTTTTAAAAAACTCTTCAAAGTTAAAGTTTCTCAAATACAGCAATTGCTTTATTTTGAAAATGTATTAGATTTGTTTCAGCAATTACTTGTGATTTGGCAGGTAATTGCTGAAACTGAGTGTGACATGCAAGTAAAAGTGAGAAGTGGCAAAAGTGGGAGGCAGAAAAATAGCCTCAGGGAAAGTAAGACATTTTCTTACTGTAATATACAGAGTTTAATCGCCTAATAAGCCAACTGGCTGCCACAGAGATTTCTAGATGCATTGAAAAATTCTTATCACTCGTATACCAATACCAATCAGTGTGAAAATCAAATCACACTGAGACTAAGGACTTATCTGCACAGACACACAATTAGGTGTGTCCACATAGGCTTTTTGTTATTTAGGCTGTTCATCAACACACATTTGGGAGAACAGAAACAATCATTCCTGAAAATGGGTATGAGTATGAAAGTATGAAAATTCAAAATGTCGATTTAATGTTTCAGTGTGTGTACATGTAAGTTGTGTCTTTTCTGTGTGTTGTTATAGGACCACCAGTTGACCCAGCATAACTTCCACAGTGTAGTACTGCATCTGGTCATGTGAATGCATGTTTTTTCTTAAATATTTACAAAAATTTCCAGTGTTTCTCTGCATTGATGAGACCTTAGTTACCATAGTAAAATAATATGAAAAAAAGTAATGATTTTTTAACAGCACCCTGAATTAAACACCATTGATCTCAATATACCTGTAATATTTGGAACAGGCGTGCATTAACAGTGCAAAAATTGTTCAGGCATGTGTTTAGACCCACCTAAAGTGTTTGAATATATAGCATTCATGGCCAATGCAGATATACATAAAGTTGCATATCTGCTGCTTAAAACCAGTTAACCTCCACCCGCCCGAGCCCGGGCGATTTGCATAATTTTTTTTTATGAAAAAACATAACTCCGCCAAAAACAATGCCAACATACCCATGCCATACCTCTTTAGAATCAGGACATCTAACAGAAAACGACTATCAACTCC
>CAEFZY010075545.1:0-25130 GCA_903066815.1 Brachyrhaphis roseni
GTACACAGCACCGACTAATTAGCTTACTCAGTGAACCACATACAAACTATTCCGACTGATATTTCGAATTTAGGCAGCCCCACACAGACAGTGCAAATGCGTTCAAGGAAAAGATTCCTTACCGGATTTTGGGCCCACGCCGTTACACTGTCCCGGCCGGGCCGCAGCCCAAACGGCTTTTCCAATTTGTCTCTGCACGTGTGTTAACACGGAACCATCCTCTGCTACCAAATTGTTGTGAAACTTAATTCACTGACGGACCGGAACCATGTGACCACACGTGCAGGAAATCAGTCAGCACAAATATTCAGACTTTACACTTTTTATTCTTTGCAGCGCTGCAACAGAATGAAGACGCTTACCCCTTACAGGCTCAAGTGAATGTTAATGTGTCCGAATCTATACAGCATCTCGTCCAAACACGGAAGATTCATTGCTTATAAACTAAGGTCCGCCTCTTGGTCTGCTGATGTTTCACGTCACTTAAGGTCCGCCTAATGGTCATCTGATGCTCTATGTTAACTAAACGTTAAGTTTCGTTTTCTACAAAAAGTTTCCATTAGAAAACAAAAGACTTTTGTGATGAGTCTCATGCGTCATGGTTTCTACAAAGTTTCAATCTTAAAGTAAAGACTTTTGTGAGGAATGTCATGTGTCAGTAGTTTGTGTGGTGCATGTATTTTGTGCGTGTCTTGAGTAAACGTCTCAACAGTCCGCAGAGACAGTATCCCAGAGTAACATGTCTCTGAGGACACCCACAGTGCTGATCTACCTCATTTGCTTTTGACACCCTTCTTTAAAACTCTGTCTGGCTGTATAGCTTGAAAGCCGGGCATTCTGGGATATGATACTCGCCCATTATCACCAGTGGAAGAGATAGTTTGAACTTCCTCCGTCTTTCTCTACTCTTTTGGTCCTGCTCTCCTTTACAACTCCTCTGGGATTTGGAGTCGTAGTCCAGGCGTTATTTGAGCTTCTGAGATGCTCCCAGTTGTAAAAACAGTACACACAATACATTGTTGGCATGGTTACATATCCTAACAATGGCCCAAAAGTAGAAGAGTATGAGCAAAAATCCTTCTAGCTGCACAGCGTCCAAACCGGAGGGAATATTTGTCCAAACACAAAATCCGTCCACCAAAAAAAAAAAGAACAAAAATCTACAAGAACAACAAACATGAAAAGCTTCTCCAACACGCTGCCACCATGAGCGAAGCAACTCAGACAGTTCTACCTTATGGTTTTGGGATATAGAATGCATTAAGTTGCTGTCAAAAATAAAATATGGGTAGTTGCCTGATATTTCTACATCGGCTTGAGTGCAAATTTCAGGCATTTGTTCATCATATCAGGTGCCTTCCTGTCTGAATCCTTGACAGGACATAGGGTGTAGGTGCCAAACCGTCATTTTAATTTTGAATGTGGACACTTTCGAAAGCGAGTGGGCATGCAAAATACACAAAATCACAGAATTTGCAAGGAGTGATCCAGTTAAAACTACAAATTCTTCTTCATGGCCATAATCTGCACACCTTAATTAAAACTGCGTGAAAACTAACTGTGATCAAGTGCCCTGTGCTGGCTTTCAGTTCAGTAAGAGCCTTCCTCTAGTGTTAATTTGTTTACAGCACATATTTCAGTCTCATGAAGGCTTTCTTCTCCTTTGCACCTGTCAGCTTGCAGCTGGAAAGCTTCTCCTCACAGCTGACAATAAAATTTGCTTCCTTTGACAACTTCAAGTAACAGCTTGAAGACGCAGCGTGCCTGTCATAAAAGCTGTTGACTGTTAGAAGCTTCTCATCTGATTCTGTTGTGACTTTGGTTCTGCCAAACCCTCTCTTGTCGAAGTTTCTTTCCTCCATGTTTCAGGGAGCGCGTTGTTGGCGCAGCAAACTATTCCCGATCCATGGCTTTTGTTGAGATTTTTGTCAAAGGGCACTGACCTTTTTTGTCTTCCACTTTTTCATGCCCTTTACCTGCAAGCAACACTCTACTGTACAAAGTTTCGGGTTTCGTTGTTAGAACAGGATCTTGGTTGCGACGGGCGATTAAAGGATTTCCCAAACACACATGAAAGAATGAAGGAAACACTCCAGGTATGTTTTTGATGAGGGGATGGCATTAAAACATGATGTAAATGTCAAAAAAGTAAATGACATTACCATTGAAAATAGCTTTTATTCGAATTATGACATCTATTTGATGATTTAAAACGTGACAATAGAATTTTAGGTTAAAACTGCGACTGAAAATACTCTTAAAGTAGTAGTACTTTCAATTTTTAGTATTAAATTGAGATTTTTTTAGAAGGTGTGTTGGTGGGACAAAAAATAATCCTGGAGGAAAGGGAGCTGTAAAGATCTAAATGCACAGTCAACGATGGGGTGGACGGTGCACCAAAGAGGGAGGAGGGAGAGAAAGAGAGAGAGAGAGAGGGGAATGAAAGGAGCACACAGAGGGGTGACAGTTGGAAGAACAGTAGGAAGGTCTTAGAGAGATGAGAAAAGTTTCTTCACAGAAAATGAGAGGACAGAATGAGTTATAATAGAGAATGGAAAGTGCAGGGTGAGGCAAAGGTGGCAGAAACAGATAGAGAACACAAACATCATCTCCCACTGGCTGTGTGTCTCTTTGAGATAGCGGAGCGGGAGCGCAGGGGCGCAGGCACACGGGAGAACGCGCGAGAACAGACTCTCTTTCAAAGACGAGTTATGGGAATACCTCTTAATTTTTAATGCTGACTAAACCCTAAAAGATTAAATGTTTACTCTCAGCTTCTGTAGCGCAGGCAATATCCAGGCCCTGCTTTCTAAAAGAGCAACTAATTACTCCAACCTCAATGGAGAGATGCTTAATGAACCTCATTTTCCACAGCTCAAGTGTGCGACTGTTTCCTATAAACGTGCTGTTAAATCCGCACGCACACACGCTCGCATTAGCGCAGCTTAAAACATGTCTCTGTGAGGAGCCATTGTGGGATATGACAGGGGTTGGAACGGAGAGCTTGGACTGACTGGGCAGCTGGCAAAGCTTTAATACCTCTACAGGTGCTTTGGCAGATGCTTTTGTGTAAAAAAGCAGTGTGTGTAAAAGCTGTGCGTGTGTGTGTGCAGAAGAGGGGAGAGCAGAGTGTGAGGCAGCATGCATTTCCTGTATTACAATGAGATTGCAGCAGGAGGTCTGCAGTGAGTCACGCCCGCACATTCTGCTGTATGCACACCCACTCTTTCATCATAATGTAGAATAATATGGTAATAAAAGCAAGAACGTTTCAGGAAAAAAAAGAAGAAAGAAATCAGTCAAGCAGAACAGAAAAAAAAAGAAGAATTGAGGATGGGTATGTAAGTGAATACAAAATCCCATAATCAAAAAAAAAAAACAAGTGTTTTTGTCATCATGCATAATTTACATTTGATTATGTTCTTCCCCCCCTTTGTTTAAGCAAAGTCGTATTATTTTCTCACAATGCACACGCAAGAGGGAAACAATTATGTGTCACAAAGATGTAGGTCAAAGGTGAATAAAATTTATCTTATTTTTCTTTACTATTTTTGGAAAATATACCAACAGTCATGGCTACATGAGGAAAGCAAAGACAAGTGTCCACAGTTCGTTTCTATGTTCGTACCACACAGACCAGATGGTGTTTAAGCTGCTCAGAACCAAAGTTTTATACCGTCTGCTTTGCTTTGATAAGTTAAATCTTACAATCCTCCGTGTTACGCAACAATTAGGCCTGTTTTTAAGTTTATGGTGTCAGAAATGTTAATGAAGAATGAATAAAATGACACATCAGTGCGTCACAGGAATGATAAGTGGCGATGTGTCAGTTTTTTATTTTTTTTTTGCTCAGTCAATGGAATAGTCTAAGGAAGAAGAATAATAGCCTTAAAATTCCTCAACATCACCTTAATTCAACCATCTAACTTAGACAACATTAGGAGTTCCAGCTTACACACCTTTGTATTTTTTTAGGATAAATAAAACTGGCAGACACTAAGTTTCTAGGACAACCCTAGAAACTTAGTGCCAATTTAAAGAAGAATTACAATTTCTACCAACAAGAACCACATTTTGTCAGAAGAATGTGTGTAAAGTGAGCATGGTGTCTAATCAACTGAAACTGAGTTTGACGCCCCTACTTTAGTAGATTAGTTTTCAACATCTGCAGATATAAGCATCCTCTGCAAATAACTGATTTGGCGAGCGCAAGGAACAGCTGCTTTAAAGAAAAGCAGCGCTTAAATGGGATCAGTATTTACCTTACACCATTTTAGAGGCCATTTCCTTCCCACAGGCGCGTTGGTGTCGCTCTTTGTATGTAAGAATATCGTTAACGCCGCCATAGATGTGGCCGAAAATGAAAATCTCTGAATCAGGCCTGAAGGTTCTTTATCTGACATTCAGTTCCAGTTTGATCTCTACACGGTCTTACAACACATAATTGTTTTGACATTTCCTCAGGCTGTACATCGTTTACAATAGCGTTCTTTTTTTTTTACAGGAAGGTGGATATCAGGTTGAAGTAAAAGGGCAAATTTACTGCTAGGCAAATCATTAATGTAGCAATATACCTATTAGCTGATCATATAGAATTCTCATTCATTCCTGTCTTAAATGAGCATCATTAAATATCCCTTATATACTGTGTATATATATATATATATCTGTATATCATGAGCTTCTTCAATGGGAAATGACGAAGCTCATTCCCCATTGAGTAGCCTAATTACTATCAGAGAGTGTTTCCAATACCTTTCACCTTTTCTCAATCTTCCTTAAGCCAGTCACACATACAGAGGGTAAAAGTATTTGCGTATATATAATAGATTGTTCCCTTCATTGACGTGAGATGCCTCAAGGACACATTGGCACTAGGAAGAGCTGGAAATGAGGAATGAAAGTGATTTTGAGAAAGACGATACCTGAGGAAAACGCCCTTGAGGAAGGGAGGATGTATTTCTCAGCTGCTGAAAAGCTGCAAATTATTGCATATTTCTTGTTTCTCCCCATAGCGAAAGTGGCATTCAGGAAAGTTGAGGAAAACATGCAGGCAGAGGCCAGACAGGCCAAGACGACACGTAAATCGAGCCAAGATTTTAGGCCGGAGGTTGATATCTTATTCTTAGAGTAACTAGTGAATGAAGACCCAAGAAGTAAAGATGAAAAGATGAGATACAGTGAAAGATGAGTGGAAGGTAATAAATCTCTTTGCAATGAACCCAGTAGTTTGGCATTTCTAAATTTTCTGCCCAAATATAACATAGAAGGTTAAGTAGGGCCACACAAAGCCCGTTTTGTTGTTTTCGCCTTTTTTTTTTTAATGGTGATTGTAGCTCAAAATTACTATCTACATAGGGAGTACCATGCATCATGTTTTGTAGCAGATGGTGCTTCATTTCTTAGATTCTGATTGTGGCTAATGTATGTGCGACCAAGTGGACACGTGTGAACATTATACATAAATCTGTTCACAGCCATGTCTTGGGATACGTTAAACTTGCTGCAGGTGGTGAAAGGAAATGTGGTAATTAGTGCACAGAGTGATCACCAACTGTCACGGGAGGAGACAACAGGTGTGCACACACTTCATCTGTGTGCACTGAACATAGAAGCACCCTGTTAGTCGGAGAAAAACATCCTGGTTTTAACAAAAAAACAACATGAATTGATCAGCTTTATTTACCTTTTTCAATGTGAAAATAAAACAATTTTGCCTCCTTTTGGTCATATAATCTAAGAAATGCACTGGGTTTCAATTAGGTTACAACATTTACTGCTCTTTAACACTCTTGAATTATGCAGAATATGTTTAAGCAAAAATGTAGCAGTAGCACAACTAATACTACTACTGCCAAATCGATTTGGTTTTTGCAGTCCTGCTCTTAATTATTAAGTCACATAAGCATCATAGTTTGGATCTAGCTGGTTATTTAGAGCATGAGCTCATATAGTCAGGCTGCTGTAAAAGACATTATGCTGGTGTCAAGCGATAACTTGATCTGATTGATTGGTGGTATTCCTTTAGTTTATTCAATGTTCAGACCTGTCAGAACAAGCTTAATTTACCTTTGGGATCTTATTCTTTATTCATCTAGTGGTCTCATTATAAAGGCAATGAATGAAAGCGTTTTCTGCTACATTCATTCAGAATTTTGACTTTTTCATTCACTAGATTAGAACTTCTTATAATTCATAACATAAACCTTAGACTTGTCAACAAAGGCCTTTAAATGCAAACTGCATAGTTTTCAATATTAATGCATATCCTATAAAGAAAAGAACCTCCAAACTCTACTGTACTTCGTGCTACTACATAATCAGCGTGTCGCCAATTCAAAAGAAGGATAGAATAACCAAGACAGTTTCAGTTCTTCAACATTAAAGCATTTTCTCATTAATTTAATACATTTAAAACTAACTGGAACTAACATATTTTAATGGTCATAAATGTTCATTCTTTAAATGAAGTAAATATTAGACCCTGTTAATATTTAACATGGTTTCTATTGTTTTTTACTTGTTGAATGATACGTTCTTAAGAGAAGAAAATTACATTTAAAATCGTACATGATTTAGGAATATAGCATTATAGGCCAGTGGAACGACATGGACCCGAAGACACAATATTCATTTAAGTCATTAGGGACTTTTGACCAGATGATCTCTTGCCCTGAAAGAGTTGAGAACCGGTGAAAACAACTTATGACGATCTCTTGAACCTAGTAAAAGATAACTGGTAAACAACCAATAAAATAAAGCAGGAAATTTTGGATGAGTGTCATGAAGTTTTGCTGAGCACAAAAACAGCTTCTCTCAAGAACAAAAAAAGGTTGGTGTAAATCTAATTTTTGTCTTTAAGATCTAGAAGATTGTAGAAGACCCAATCTTGTGCAATGGCAGAGGTACAAAAGGCCATCAAGGAACATTAGAAGGATCATTAGAAAAATGACACTGGTAGTGTAATCCTCAAAGCAGTAAACAAAAAGACTAATAATAAAAAAAATAGAAAAATATTAATCATGTGACGCATTTCTTTCTTCTCCACTAGAAAGATAGAAAATCTTTAACATAGTATCTTGTGGGTCGCCTATGGAGTGATGTCTTGTGGGCACATGACACAAAGGTTTATCTTTAAAAAAAAAAAAGCAGTCATCCAGTCAGTGTTTCAGGGGTAATGAGTTGTATATCAGTCTAGCAAAACGAAAGCTTTCCAAGCTCTAAATGATCAGTCCTGTCAGAACAAGTAGCACAGCGAAAGTTTCATTAAGACATTTCGCAAGAGGACGTACGAGCTGCAGAGTGTTCATGAATCTGGTTTGAGAATTAATTGTCTGTGTAGAAATGCAATTAGACGCGTTGAGGATATTTTACTTCCACAGCACAGAAAGAATCTAACAGGGAATGACATTTGCAACAACCATCACTCTCATCTTGATGCGGTTTGTGAGCCTGAAGAATCAAAACAAAAAGTGCTTGTCATTAGAATCTTGTCCTGGGTGCTGTGGACTCTCCATCGAAGCATGCATACATTATTTTCAAAAGTACCGATTCAAAGATTCCACTTGCTGTCAGAATGTCGACATGCACTTGCTGATATTGGTGAATGCAGATTCAGTCGCCAATCTCTGGTTTGCACAGTCTCTTGACATTTACCCCACCAGTTTACTGGAAACCAATATTGCAGTGATGGAAGCCCATTGTGTTATATCAAAGGTTGAGCTAGCAATTGGGGTCACAAAATGTGGCAATCAATATGGTGTAAAAGATTCCTGCAATTCATCATGTAGCAGCCCCAACACTATGTTGATGTTTGCTGCTTCAACAGTAACATCAATATCCCTTTTCTTGTAATTGCATCGACTGCACAACTGACGCAAAGCATCATTTAGAAATCAGGGTAAGCAAATCCATTTGCATTGTCATGATAAATGATGTTATGCATTTTCCAAATCCTTTTATACACTTAATTTTTCAGTCAAGAGTTCTTATTTTTTTCCCTAAAAGAGTGATGTTTCCTCAATCCGAGTACAGACTCAACTCACAAGTCAAACACAGTTTGCTCATATTCAGTGTTTTGAATTAAAAGAATGCGATTCTTAAATGAATTAACATCTTAACTCTATGTAAAAATAGCTGAAAATATATACAGATGTAGTAAAATATTTACACATGTATAAAAATGCACAAACCTTTTGTTCCCATTAGAGACATTACATCAGACTAGATGTTTTCAGTTTCAGGTCACTAAGGCTACTATGGGCGACCCAAATCCATTTTTTTTCCCGTTCGCGACTCCTATCCCACTTTTTAATGGCAGTCTGAAGAGCACAATTTTGATTCTTTCACCCAAACCAAAAAATGTAATTTGTACCTCTTTGTGGTACTAACTCTGATGGACGTCAGAAAGTCTAGTGAGAGCTGTGATCTAATCTGACTTTTACGTCACTGATTTACGAGGTGTATAATAATTCTTCACCTGAAAAAGCCAGACCCAGTAAATCCAAACGTAAACAATGGCTGAAAATAAGAAATATGAATGTTTCTGGGTCTGCAATATATAAAACACAAGATCCTGGAAAGCACAAGCAGTACAATAAAGAGCAAAACATTTATTGAGAACTTTCTGAAGGGATAGGGTTTTTATTTTCTGTTTATTCAGCACCAGGAAGTGATAAGAAACTGGACATCAGCAGGTTATTGTAAAACTGTGGATAGAAATAGAGATTTGTGCCAAAAAGGTCCTGTGAGCTTCTGTTCTTTCTGGTCAGCTGAACTAATACTTTAAGTGACTGAATCGACAGTTCTCAGTCTGTAAAGCTCAGCTCTCTTTGTCTGCAGTCTTTTATTCTTTCTTGGCTGGCCTCACGGAGGAGGAGACGGGGCAGCCAACTACATGGCTCATGCTTGGTGTCTGGCTTTTGTGCTGTAAAGTAAAATATTATCTTTGTAGTTTTTGGCTTTGACTTTGTGCGGCCTAGGAAAAAAAAGTCAGGAGATTTGATAGGGACTTTTTTTTTAAAATGTTTGCACCTTAGATTTTTTGTAGGGTACAAATCAAAATCCGACATGTCTGACATTGTTTACGATGACTTTTAAACCGACTGAGTACGACACAAAAAGAAGCCTACCAAATCTGGCACTAAACAAATCTGGCCATTGGGAAAGAGTAGCAAGAAACTCATGTTGTTTAAATATGACCACAAATCATACAGCAGGAACACTATACATCAGGTAAATGTTTTCTGAAAAGAAGAGACTACTCTTCCACTTTTTGACCGTCGGAAATCTAATGCCACAGATCAGACCGGTGACGTGAGTCGGTGAGTCTGGAACAACCAGCTGCGGTTTATGTCTGGGAGCCGGAGCTGCTGTTTATTTTCTGCCGCTCAATTTGTTTTTGTCGAAGCTGCTCTTAAACTGTGTCTGTGTATCTGCAGGAAAGGGAGAAATTTACCTACATACCAGGAGAGTGAGTGGAGCAGGATGCTAAGAAAGAGAGGAGATCCACCAGGAGACAAAGGACAGGCAAGGTGAGAAACTATTTATTTAAGGACACACAGTAAATTGTGGATCCTTGAAAACATTTTTTAAGGTACCACTAATGCCCCTACTGACACCAACTCATCTTGTTTAAAAGAGAAGAAAAAAAAAACCTCAGATTGCAGCGATGTGCCAGTAATGTCAGACTGTAATGTCTCAGCATACTCTTAAGTTGCTCTCTGTTGCCCAGAAGCCCATCAGTGGTGGGTGCAGCTGCCAGAGTTCATATAGCCGATGAAGCTGCAGCCAGGCATAGCAAACTGACTAAAGTGCATACATGAAAGCATGCAAAAGTGGAGCACTCGAATTATGCAGTGCTTTGACACAGAGTAAACCTACAGGGACAAGCTCCTATAGAGTAGATGTTTTCACATACAGTACACAGGAGGGATCACTTATACCAGATGAGCTTTGCTTTTACTGCAACTGGCCCACAGATAGATCCACCAAACAAATGAGTTTCCTCTGACGGCTTGTTTGTCTAAATAATACCTAACATCAGAAGCATTGGCACACAAACTGCTATGCATTTCAAATGTATCCCTTTGATTCTGCTGAATTGTAGCTCATTTTTTATGGGAGCCCTGCATTGACAACATTGTTTGGTAGTGATTTTAATCGTCATTTTGCATCTTTTCAAATCAGTTGCGCTATCTGATTGTCACGGCCAAGATTTTAATCTGCCAGTGAGCCGTACAACCTGCATCATGTCAACAAGTACTTCATCTTTAGAGGGATTTTTTATACCAGTTTTTTCTTAAACATTTTTTTTATGCCTAGCATTACACTCTACAAAAGTGCTGCTGCAGAATATGTTTAACTAGATTTATATTGCTTAACAAAAGGGACGTGAAATGCCACCGTCTCAATTTTTATCTCTCTGATCTGTGGCCTTTACGGTAGGATTACTGCATTCTTACCCCAGCATGTTTGTAATTAAAGAGGCGAACAACAGTTGGGTAAGTGAAGAGGAATCTGGATGCTAATGACCCTTAGTGCCAAAGTCTATGTTGGGTGCTAGATGTCTCTTAGCAACAGTAGTGTTTTCAGGATGCAAAGCTTGGCTGATGCAAAGCATTACTCAGCAGGGCATAATTACTGGGTTGAAGATCAAGTCTTTAATTGTGTGTGTGGAGGGGGGGTGTGTGGGTGTGTGTGTGCTATTTGGTGTGTGTGTGGCATCATAAGAAACCTACGTAGTTATTAATGTCGTTGACATTGATTTATTAATTAATAATCATGACCTTTTGACAAAACCAAAACATTTTCGCAGCAACAACTTAGCAAAGGTAGCTAAGATGATTAGTTGTTTACAAAATGTATCAGAGTGTTGCTACAAGATTTTAACACGTGTTAAATGCTGACTTTTTTTTTTATAGAACAGGAACCATCTCAGCAATATTATACTGTTTTAAACTTGGTAAAATTATGACTTTTTGCCTGACAATCAGTGCAAAAGCAAGTCATTTTTGGTGTTATTGGTGTGGTCATTTTAAATCACATTAAAAAAGCAATAAAAAAAAAAACAACAACTATGTTTTGGAAACAGATTGTGTTTTTGATCTGTTTTAATTTCTTACAGTAAATATTTTTCCGCAGCAACAACTGGATTCTGTTTTATTCTAGCTTAAGATCCTGGCTTTGTAACATAACGCCTGGTGGTAAGGTCAACACCTGCAAATTAAAAATTGAACCACAGTTATTGAATACAATATGTTGAATGCCTTAAGAGAGACAGTGTCTGATGCAAATTCTCCACTTACAAACGTCTCATCTTGGAATCTGCTCACGCTAACCAAAGGACTCTACCTTAAATTAATAAACCTCAGCTGAAAAAATATATATTTCCCATCATTCAAAGCTGAAGACTAGGTTTTAGGTCCTGACATGACCTGAGCTGGTAAGACTTATTCAGACTGCAAAACCCCCGAGCACTGCCTTCTTCAAATGAACTTACCTAGCAGAGAGATGGAGATGCGTCTCCTGCAGAAATATCAAACGGGAAGTAAAAGTGCATTTAAGAGAGTGTTCCTTCATTATTCAAATGCCTAAAGGGCAAAGAGGAAGTAGTTGGAAAGTGTCAAATTCTGATCAGGCATGATCAGAGAGCATCACACAACAGAATCTCTAAATGTTGCCTCTTTTATTAGGACCCCTGGGTCAAGGACCGTTTTACTGTAGGTTTTTCTGGCATGACAAACGGAAGGGCGATAGCGCTGGAATTCCTTTCTGTGTACCAAGCGCCGCTAACTTTTCTTTATTGTGAAAGCCTTTCAGACACCTGAGCTTCCCGTGCTTCATTTCGACTTCTTTGATTGGCCCCAGATGTCCATATGGAAATGCTATCAAACAATGAGTGCACCAGCAGCTCATTTCTCGCAATTTCCCCGCTCGCTGTGACTCAGCTGCTCACTGGCACGGGAACGGAGGACGACAAACAAGCCGCCGGGAAGAAAACAACTTGAGAAAATGAAGGTTGCGATGAAGAGGCCCGAGCTGATCTAAGATCTCTCTGCATTGCTGTCCCAAAAACAACAAAAAACAAAACATGCAAGGGTTGGGAAAAGGATTGATAAAATTTTAGCTGGAAATGGGACACATAAAAGTTGAGGAACATGCACAGGAAAGTGGTTCACAAATCAGAATTGGCTTGGGTTTCTCTTCGACAGGTGTACAGTCATTAGCGTCGATGCAGAACCTCATATCTGCTCATGAGAAGAAATCCAGTTAGCACTGCTCTGGTTAGCACTGCACACGCAAGGAAACTTAAACAAGACTTGATCATATATTACACGTCAGTAAATTAGAATATCATCAAAACGTTTGTTTCAATTTAAAAATCAAACCTGAGCTGTTGTACACATATTTCTGATCATTTTTGCTGATTGTGCCTTACAGCTAATGAAAGCCCTAAATTTAATTTCTCTGAGATTTTGTAAATTACATAAGACTAATAAAAATAAAAAAAGTGGTTAGTAGAGAATGATTTTATCACGGTCACTTTATGGCCTACATAAAGGAGAAGACTGCCGACTTTACAGTTGTCTGGCAGACAGTCATCGACACCCTCCACATGGAGGGCACGCTTCAAAAGGTCATTATCTTAGAAGCTAGCTGCACTTACTGCTGTATTCAAGCATAATACTGGAGAATTAAGTGGAAAGGGGAAAAAAGGGGGGCATAAAAGGGTGCTCAATCAACAGGGATAACCACAGCCTTAAGAGAATTGCAAAGAAAAGCCCAATTAAGAGTTTGGAGGAGATTCACAAGGCAGGGACTGAGGATGGAGTTGATGCTTCAAGCGCAACCACACAGACTTATTAAGGACACGGGCTACAAGTGTCACATTCCTCGTGTTTAAGCCTCCCCCAGACTAGACACGTCCAAAGTTTCTTACCTTGACTAAGGTGAAACGAGGACAGCCCGTTGTTCAGCGGTCCAATTCCTTTTATCAGCTGAAACTAAAGAAAGCACATTTTGCATTCAATTTTTGCAAATCAGTGCTCTCACACTGAGGAGGAGAGAAACTAAGTTGCTTGCGGTTACAGCTTCACATTCAGAGATGATTTTGGGAAAGGCAATTTTAGAACACTTCATGCTTCTATCTCCTGACAAGCTTTATTAAGATACTGATTTCATTTCTCCCCAGCAGGACTTGGCACCTGCCCACGCTGACAGAAGAATGAATATCTGCTTTAATGGCCACAGTATCACTTTGCTTAATTGGCCGGCAAAGTTCCTTGACCTTAACCCCACAGAGAGTCCATAGAGTGCAGTGAAATGACGGATGAGAGGAACGTAAAGCAACAATACAGATGTGCTAAAGGTCGCTATTAAAGCAACCTGCACCCCCCCAGCAGTGCCACAGGCCGATCGCCGCCACGCCGCGTTGCCCTGCTGAGCTAAATTATGCAAAGAGAGTTCTGACCAAGTCTTGGGTGCATAATAATGAACACTGTTGGTAAGGCTTTACTCCACTATCTCGAAGCTGCCGTTCTACACATTTTTCTGCCACGCTTCTTTCTTTGGCTCAGCTCTTCATCAGTATACTTGAATACAGCACAGAGCCATAAACAAGGTCATGACCTAATCTCTTTGTTTATTGTAATATTCTATACTGGTTTTATTCACACCTGCAAGGTCTTGAATAAAAGCAGTGGTGTTATTTAATCCATAAATCAACACTTGCCTTGTTATTTTGTGGATTAGCTTGAATTAAGCTATTTTTTTTCTCCATTAAATTTCACTTGCCACAGAAGGCCTGTCACCAAATTTTGCTGGACGATAAATTGTTCCAGAACGTATTTTGATAAACGATAATATTGCTGTTTTGCGACCATTTAAGTAATATAATGGCATAATAATGCAAAAACACATTCTCAAATATCTATAAACTTGAAATTCTAATGAGTATTTAAACACTGGAACTGGAAAACATTTTAAATATCCAAATTTCAAATAAACCAAACAACAGAAAAAACAAATACAATGAGTTATTCAGACTCTGTAAAAAACACGGTCTTTCAAAAAAGACCAAATCACCAGACTGAAAACTTTTATCATCCAGTTTTTGGTGAAAAGAGCGAGAGAAAAGAAACACGATGAATCGAACCACTGAAAATCATTGAGTTTCTTTTAATTTATTATGCGATTAATTGATTTATTGTTTATTGTGACAGGCCTACTTGCCACGCCCGCTGTTGATTTCTGTCTGATCTGTAAAAATAAGGAGTCACTTAAATAAAACAACATGAAGCAGACAAAAACAGAATGGCTGTCCGGCCAAAACCAGTCCAAAAATATGAACAGGATGTCACAGATGAACCCCAGAACAACATCCGAATCAAAATCATTCAAAAAATTTATGATTTTGACAACCATGAGGGAGTTTATAGGTCTAAAACTACTGATGACAAAAAAACAGAACTCAAAGGCTTGTCTAATATTTTCCCCCAAAAAATTAAATGATCGACAAGACCTTCTGGAAAAATATTCTGTGGACCGACGTTATAAGAAGTTATAAGAGCGATGTTTTTTGTGGAATGTGTGTGTCCTTATGTCAGGTGTAAAGCTAAAAGTATTTCATAAATAGAACCCCGTATTTATACTCAAACATGGTGGTGGCAGTGTTTTCGTATGGGGTTGCTACTTGAAGACTTGGACAAACTGCTGCAAATAACCTTGAAACCATGAACTCTGCTTTCTGTTTGTGACACTAAACTCAAGCACACTTTGGTTTTGGACTAGGACATAGCTGTCCATTTTTCTTCTCACCATTCAGAGGTGCTGAAAACAAAAACAAAATAAAACAAAGATGTTAGAGTGACATGGTCAAAGTTAATGGTGCGTTCACACCAAACGCGTTATGCACGTCTGACGCTTCAAGTTCGACACATGTGCACTTTAGGTGCGATCACACCAAGAGCATTTTCACGTCAAACGCTCCAAATAGTTCAAATCGTGCCACGCTAGACGCTCAAAACGCAACGGCCCTCGTAGACGTTTAATGTAAACCAGATGGGCCAGAAGTCCAAAACACGTTTGTTGTGAACGCACCATAAGACGTAAATCCAAATAAGATGGTGTGGTGTGATCTTCAGCAGGTTGTTCATGCTCCCAAACCTTCCAGTGTGTTGGAAATAAACTAATTATCCAAAGGAGAGTGTGTCAAACCTCCACAAAAAACATAAAAAAAATCCCATTGCCAGTAATCGCAACTGTTGAGGGCAGTTGCTGAACACAAAGGTGGCACAGTTATTAGGTTTAGTGGGGAAATTACTTTTCCACATTGGGACAGATAAGCTTTTTTTCTCCTTAATAAATGAAATCATCATTTGAAAACTGTTTTATTGGACTTCCTCAGCTCATCTTTGTTTCATATTACAAATGTTTTTTTTTATATGTCATATTAAAAACAATTTTCATGATTTGAAGCATTTAAATACCGTCAAAAAGTATAAACTAAATCAACTGTTATAAGAAAAATATTGTTTCCTCGCACTGTATATCTTGTCTTTACAAACACAGAGTTCTCAGTGCCTCCTTCAAGATAAATTGATTTTGCAAGAGAAAAGGGTTAGTTAAAAGCCTTGTACTTACCTCCGAGGGTTTTTGGGTCAGATTCCTTAATTTCCCCCAAGGCTATTTGGGTTGCTACAGACAGCTTGGCTCTTTTTCATCTCCTGCACTTGAAAGTTTAATATTGACGTGCCATTTACCCTCGACTCCTCAAGAATGAATCACCCACTGTGCCTTCTGAAGACATAGATATTTGTACATTTAACAGAAAAGAAGTTAGCTTGTGTTGTCGGCTAAAACATCCCTCATATGTAGAAACATTCTTTTTTCTTTTCAGATCAGGAGTGGATTTCCTATTAAAGGGACAGCGAAGAGTTGGATTAGCAACTTACAAGAAATAACACTTGAAAGTCATTCATCCATCAATGTCTTTACCTGCTTATCCTTGCAGGGTCGTGCAGATGCATGTCTCCAGCTAGAGGTCTGTTTCAATGGGCAAGAGGTGGGGTACATCCTGGACAGACTGCCTGTCCGTCACAGAGGCACGCCAGACTAACAACCATACACGAACACACTGATCCCTACAGTTAATTTGGAGATAACTAGTAAGCTAACATTACATTTTTTAGACGAGAATCAGAGAAAAGCTTGCATGCACAGGGGAAACACGCAAACTCTGTACAGTTCCCTCTTGAAAATGAGATCTGGTTGTCAATCGGGTTTTACCTGGTAAAATAAAGACGAAAATAATAACGAAATAAAATTTAAAATAAGACCCCAGGCCGGGATTCCATCCTAGGACCTTCTTACTGCAAGACAACAGTGCTATTTACTTCTCCACTGTCTCCATGCTACAAATAGCTACTCGAAAATGTTTTCATCTACTATACACCAAATGGGTTTTGTCCTTTAAAAATATTATTATTTATGCTATTTTAGGGATAATGGCCATTCCACTTTACGTTGTAATCATTAACAGACAGCGAAGGACGGCCATCCTTCCCACCATTATACAACCTATGAACTGGACGTTTACAACATTGTTGCTAAACCTCTTAATTGTCATTCTCAAAGGGCTTACGTGTTGGTCACTGGGTCCAAGCGGGCTCAATTGAGACTCACCTGACCACGCTACATTTTCTGAACCTCTATGTCCAGTTTTGGCGAGCTTGAGTTAATTGTAGCTTTAGTTTTACGTTCTTAGCTAACAGGAAGGACACCAAGAGCAGTTCTCTGCTGCCACTGTTTCTCCGCATTAACAGAAGTAAGTTGAGGTACTTGCAGCTTGAACGCCAGACATAATAACAAGACACACGACCAGAATGACAAAAGTTCACCGGCTTGTTGTGTCAAAGCATGAACTGAGGCAAGGATATGTGGAAACCCCCTCAGGTGCTGCAGGAACTGCTGCTAACTCGAAGTGGAGATAATGAACACATAAAAAGGTGCCCTAACAGGTTCTGCCTCCCAGCTCTCTGCCAGTTAGCCAATCAACCTGAAGCTGGAAAACAAGCAAAACGTAAATAAAATTTTGAGCGTGTAGCAAGGTGGATCGGGGCCCTGATCAGGACGCCTCCATTTGGAGACTTTCTGGGCACACCCATGTGGGAGGAGACCATAGGGAAGACTCTGAACCTGCTGGAAGAACTATACATTAAATACAATCAATCAATATAATATACATGAGCTTCTTTATCGTGGCATACTAATTTTCTGAGATGTACCTGGATATCTATTATACCTATAATCCCAGTAACCTGATCCCTGATAAGAAGAGGACAATAGAAGGATGGTCAGATGGAGAAGCGACACCAAAAATTGTAAAACTAATTAAAGAAATCCAACAAAACAAGTTGATGTTAGCAAAGTGGATCGCTAAGATCATATTCTCAATTTAAAGCAGACTGAAAAAAGCAAGAGATTTCAGTTCAGCTTTGTAAACAAACATCTTCGCCTTTTCATTTTCATTTTTATTTCATCAGACGCCCAATTACCAGTCAAACTGACAAGCTACTTTCAAAAAAAAAAACCTTTCCATCTGTATTCGTAGCGCCACATTGTAGTGCAATTTACGTCTTTATTAAACAGCGTTGTTCATATTATCACACAAAATCGAGTCACTGCCAATTGTTTTTTCTCCCCTTTTTGTCGTCTCAAAATGATCTCTGAAGGCTAAGACAAAAGACCTTTTAAAAAGTGTACCATATTTGCACAACTTCACTGCGTCGCTGGCACAGAACTGTCACCTCCTGTGGGCATGTTCTAAAGGATGAGAGTGATGAAAAGGAAAGCAACACCCTACGGGCCAGCCTCTGAACAGTGCCTGAAGGGGTAGCAGAGGACTGCATTCTCAGCAAGTCAATCGGAGTACAACAAATCGTGGCCTCCTGTCTGAAAAGAGAGTTTCACTTTGCAAAAAAGAGACAGAAAGAAATGAAAAATGGGGTCACTGTCACTAATTTAAATAGTTACATAAGCTGGAGTTTTTAAATACACACTGACATATTTACTTAGAGGGAAATTGGGCACTTTCAGGCTTGTTTTGTACGTCGGCTACTTTGCGCTGGCTCAAAGCTGTTACGATCTTGGAAAAGTGATGGATTGATCTGTGAAGTTAGATATAAAAATTGCTACAAATGATCTCATTGTTGTTTAAGAGTGATAATTTTGCAATGTCACATACTTAAAAAAATAAAAAATAGCCAAAAAGTTACACAAATCAAGCAGAAATTCGAGAACAGCAATGAAGATATCAAGAAACTACTGAATGGATAGCTTAAAGTCCAAGGTGACAAGGCATTACGTGATTAATACACTGCATTTTCCTGGATGATTGCAGTCTTTTAAAGTCTGACCAGCTGATTTTATATATATTTTTTTTATTTTGATGTATCATCCAAGGACAGCGGTGATGTAAAGCCCATATTAAGTTATCTCCCAAAAGCGAGAATGACGTCTGAAATGATCTTATTGGATCCAATGCATCAAATCTGCACCCTTGCAGATTTATTCCCTTTCTTATACTTGTCACATTTCAAAGTGTCAAATTAGTTTTCAAAATTAGGACTTCATTTATTAAGATGGGGAGGAAGAAGCTATCAGTCCCAGACCTATTTGTAAAAGTAATTGCCCCCTAAACCTAATAACTGATATTGCTATCCTTGGCGTAACAACTGCAGTCAAGCATTTTTCATAAGCATCAATGAGTCTTTTACTCTGGATACATTTTGGCCCACTGACAATGACAGATATCAGTGACGTTGTTTTTCTTCTGCTCTTGAATTTTTTTGACTTCAGTCTGTGACCTGTTCCTTTTAGTGAAAATTTTAAACTACTCGATGTTTTCCAGATGGGTTTTATTTAATAGATTTCTTTTGTTAAAGGTCTGCCACTAATTAGACTTTGGTGAGGTAAAACCAGAAACAATTTTTATAATATTTGGCTAATTAATGGTTTAATAAGGCAGGAAATTACTTTTTTTTGGTTAGCATTATTGTGAATTAAATTAATTAAAATGTGGCTTCTGCATTTTACTTTACTGCATTTACTCCAGTTGTATTTGATTGATTTTAATAGTTCCTTAATTATCTGGAAGAGTTAACAGCGTGCTAGCTGTCAGCCAATGTCAGCTTTATGAAACTTTGTTTTCATTCAGATATTTTTTAATGTATTGGTCAGTGCATGCTTTACTAGTTAAGACAAACATTTTAAAGATTAAAGTGCATGACATGTATCTTGTGTGCATTGTTCTACTTAAATAAAATCAAATTCAAGTGGTGGGATCTTTGTGCCAGACGCCAATCAAGAACCCATCCAGAGGTTTGTGAGGAACCTCCAATCAAAATAATATATTTTTTTACACAGCTTGTGTCCGAAAAGCTACAAAATATGAATGTTTTCATGACATTGGTGATTGATGGGGCATAAGTGAGAATAGTGATAAATGTGTTGTACATTCTCTGTGAACCTTGAGTGTCAATGTGATTAAACAGAATATTTACTTTTAAAAATTGGAATATGAAAAATAATAATGATATAATTATTATCTCTAAAGTGGTAATTGTTTTTGTTTTTCCTATTTTAGCTTAGAAAACATGTTTAGAAGAATTATTAATTAGATTTACTACTAGCCGTCTAGTAGCTAATTGACATTTTCTCATCAACCCTCGACGACACTTCCTCTCCTCCATCGATAGCTAAAGCTACCATGGAGCTGAGCCGAGCTTCCACTAAGAGAGAGAAACACGAAACCAGAGAGCACACCGCAAAGTTTTCAGTGTTTCTAGAAGAGACCAGAGCTGCCTGCCTGTCTCAGAGTGACGGAGTCGCTGTTAAAACAGAACGGCCAATTATCCCTGGAGCTGAGAGAGACGGGATCACCTGATATGAAACAACGTAGCTCCATCAGACTCAGCAGCTGCGTCTTACTAAAAGTAAGAGACGCTCTCAGTTCTGCCCTTCTGGTGTTGAAAGCTGACAAGTTCAGAAGGTTCTCGAAATGTACATTTGTCCTTCTTTTTTCTCTCCCTTAGGTTAAAGTTAGAAATTAGAGAAAGACCTCCTTCTTTCTTCCTCTACACAGGCCAAAATCTTAAAGCTTTAATCATCTTAGATTATACTTAAAATGTTTAATCCCTCATTATAATACTGCCCTTTTATCTCTAGTTGGGTAGAATTAGCGTCGTATCTTTGCTTTTAGATTTGTTTTTGTTTCTTTTACTTCTAATCAGTAGAAGTGCAGAAATGACAAATTAATAAAAAAAAAAAATCTGGCGACAGTACAACATTCCTGCTTGGCATTTGACATTTTTGAGAGGAAAGTAATTTCACATATATAAAACATTTGTGCCTTGCTCCGGTAAAACGGATTCAATCTAAGCCCGGGGAGATGCTTGTGAATAATATCCAATACATGCTAATACATTCAACTGATTTACATCAATGACAGAACGCGCAGGTCAGCGTATTCATTTAAATACTTTACACATCCAACAGTTTGTGCTGACAGGAGAGGAAAAGACCATTAGAGTCTCTTGAGTGGCAGAAGGTTTAATAAACATTTCTTAGATTCATTTCTCTATCCTTTTTTAATTTTTTTTACTTAATTTTCCGTCCTCTTTAAAGACGATTAATGGCAGAATAATTAAGGAGACTTTATTAGAGAACCCAGAAAAGGTGTTGTATATATAGAAAATGGTCCAGACATACATATTTGTTTCATAAAACAAATATTTTGCATCATTTAAAAAGACATGAAATTAGTTTGATAAATGCACTGAAACAATTAAGTTCAAGGGCATATTATAAAAGGCAAAGTGGGATTAATGTGCTATTGATTGGAAATTTAGATTTAAATGGATTCAATTTTTTTATCTGTTTGTAACAGATAAAAAATGCTTTGTTGAGAGCATTTTGGCTCTCAACAAAATGCTAAATATATCAGGACCCTCTGAATATCAGGGAACTGGGTTATTTGTGTCTGTGTGGTATTTTTTTCCCCTCAGATTTCCTCCACACACCTGGGTTTCATCAGTCATAAAATGAGCCGGCTGCTGATTGTTCTCCGCCTGAGTGTTAACCTGTGTCGCTCCTCTGTTTATTCTATGCACTTCGAACGCCTAACTAACCTCTTTCTTAAAGGTTTCCGTCTCTCCGCTTAGATTCCTTGTGATCATCTCCCAGACTTCGTCATTAATCTCTGGTCAAGCCGCCCATCAGATCAACTTTCTCGTTCAGCAGCCTTGGATTTTCTCCACCTCCTCTCCTACGCCGCTCTCAGGCCGCGGCCGCCACACGGACCTCCAGCTCTGGACCCTCTCACCCTCACAACCTTCACCCAGTTCTCCATTTCATAAACCCTTCAACTCTTCTTTGTCTGAGATCTTTCTTGCATGTGGGTAAGACTTTGAAATCGTAAAATTACAGTCAAAGGATAATTAGGAGCCATTACTCCAAGATTTTTGGGGTTATCATTTTATGCAATTACATCATTTATAAGCTCACCATATTGTAACCATGATGTGTTGAAGTGACAATATTTAACTAAGCATTCTTTTTAAGTTTAAATATATAAATAAATAAATATATATATACATTTCAGTTTTTTAACATGCAATGGAACAAAGACCTGCTCAACCGAACTACAAAAAAAATACATATTTTAGTTTTTAGTATTCAGTTGCCAATCATACTGGTACAGAATTTTTTCGTACACTCCTCCTGACTGATACCTTTGAGCAATTGTATTCCCTTGTTTAAAACTCTCTCCAAACGATGGCTTTAGCTAAACAAGCAATTGATTTATTATGATTGTGTAGACAGTATTCTACTGTAGACAGTAGACAGTAGACAGAATCTACTGTCTTCTATGAAATCTAAGGGATTTCATAGAAGACAGTAGATTCTATGAAACTGAATCTATGATTCAGAATCTATGATTCAGTTTCATAGATTTAGTTTCTATGAAACTGAATCTAAGGGATTCATTATCTCTAAGCCATAAAAGTGAAAATTAACAGAAATAAAACATATAAAATATATGTTGTATAGCTATAGTATTTTTGCCAGTGGCTGCAATAAATCAAATCTTTAATGACGTTCTTCCTCTTTTTATTGGTGTTTTTAAACATATATTTTATTTACAAGTTAACATTCTAATTTATTAGGATTCACCTGTAGCCTTATCTGTAAAACAACAACAAAAATTAGAAATTCATTCTCAAGAAAATAACATAAAAGTTTTTATTACATACAATAAAATGAATAAAAATTTATATAAAAAATTTTGCCCAATAGAATAGGCTTTATAGGTTTTATATTCTCAGTCACTGGCAAAGGCTGTAGGACATTTAACACCACTGTAGGTGTTCAGGCTCCTAGGTCACAGAAACCCTAATCACACCAGGCATCCAGACAAACTCTGTTTGGTGTTGGTGGACAGCTAAAAGCAAGCAAACTCACATCCAAGATGACACTGAAAGTAACTGCTTGTGATCAGGTGTCTCCCCTTTTCTTCACACAAACATAATTTCTATAAAGACAAATGCTTTTCCTACTTTCAAGCCAGGCAGTAGTCCCCCATCCCGCGCTTTGACCTTTCTGGAAATATATTACGCCAATGGAAGATGTCAGATTAGCAAGAAATCTTACATTTACGTCCGTAATAAAAAAAAAAACAAAACAAAACTGTGTTTAATAATGTGACCATATGCGGTCACATTATCCTAGCAGTCATGTTTTAATGTGCTCAGGACATGTTAGGTGCAATCTTACCTGATCAAAGCGCTGGCTGTTTCTGAGTGATCACCTCAGACAGTTGTCAAAAAAAAAAAAAAAGACCAAAGAGAGATCAGCAGCTCAACCTGCAGCCTTATAAGTGTGACATTCCTGTTTCTCTTCTTAAGCTCTTCACCATGAGCCAGTCTTTTCTTTTTTTTTCTTTCTTCAACATGTCATTGTTATAATTTTTTAAATGTTAGGGACATGACCCCTCCTTCACATGCTCTTTTCCAGGGAGTAGTTATCGTTGCCTTTGTCTTTCTTCTTCTTCCTCTCTTGGCAGCTGATGCCGTTCTCGTTACAGCAGACGTGACACCAGGCCTGTCATTACAAACCTCGCACCTCGTTCTCATTTCCCACCCAGCAAAGCACAGTTAAAATAATCTGCCAACATTTCTTTAAAAATAAAAGCAGACTTCACCTGTGGGCAACCTAGCAGATCACATTTTTATTTCCTGTGAAGAAAATCTTACCCTACAGAAAAAGAAAAAAAAAAACCTACAAAGTGTATAAAATAAACCATGCTTATACTATTTTATTAAAGTTTTTGAAACTCTTTCAAACAAGAAATGTAAGAAATGTCTCATCCTTCTAAATACATTCATGTTTGCACTAATTTGAAAGTAATTCAGTTTATGTGTAATTCACTTGTGAGCGCCACTTCATGATTTGTTTAAATAAAGTAGCCTTAAACCTTGATAACAGTATATCTTATATTTTGGTTAAATTAACCCCTTTTTATGTTTTTAAGGATGTTATTCTATCTGAGAAATATGTTTTCTGTAATCATATCTATCTGACCATAAAATAGAGCCAATCTTGACCAGTCATCACCCAAGAGGTAATTTATAACAACTTATACTAACAGATTTAAGTATGTAATTTAGCTTGTGTGTAAGCAGAATAGCATGAAGACATTTGCACTTCTTAAATGTAAACCTTAAAGAAAAGAAAAGAAAAAAAGTCTAGCACCATTGCCATCTCTGCAGACTATTCAGAAGGACACTACCTTTCCCTTCATTGTGCATATTCAGTCATTTTTGTACATTTACTCCTTTGCGGTTATCGGGGGTGCTTTCCGAAAAGAAAACTGAAGCTATTTCCACGGTGGATAAGGATGCTGATAAAGTGCGGCTGTGGATATTAAAGGGTGTCTTCAGCTGAATGTGACCCTTTAAGTCGAGGACAGCAAAGCGGCTTTACAAAAACAAACAGTGTGAGAAGTACAGCTCTCTGTTCCTATTTATGGTTTTATTTATTTTTTTGCCTAAACAA
Source organism: Brachyrhaphis roseni (assembly GCA_903066815.1). Taxonomy (NCBI): domain Eukaryota; kingdom Metazoa; phylum Chordata; class Actinopteri; order Cyprinodontiformes; family Poeciliidae; genus Brachyrhaphis; species Brachyrhaphis roseni. The sequence continues at coordinate 24,115 of CAEFZY010075545.1, forward strand.
TTCAAATGCAAGCGGTATATAACATGTTGATGTTCTCTCACAAGATGGCAATATTTACAAGTCCAAAGTGAAGCGCAAACCAAGTACGCCACAGATGGGGGCAAACAGAGCAAAGACCTTTGAAGTCACCAAGAAACGTTAGGCCCAAAACATTTGTCAGAGTGTTTTCTGCGCAGAAACACACACGTTCTGGCAGCTAACTAGCGTGGTGCCACTAGAGTCTCGCAGGCACAGTCGGTGTCACAGTGACAACTTTGTCTGGCTTGTGTGAACCTGATGCCCCTGGAATAAAACTTAGATTCCCTCTGCGGTGTTACTGGTATCCTCTGCCAGCTCAGCCAGTCTGTTTTTCTACCTCTAGTCAGAGGTGCAAAGTTTGAATTTGTACTTTACATCCCTGCACTGTCCAGACTGCTGATTATAATGCTGAAAGGAACCCCCACCCCTTATTTCAGGTTGATGCATATTTCATGCTGCGATTGTGGAAGCACTCATCTGTGAATGCATGAGCTTTTTCATCATTCGAATCACAAACTGTTACTGTGGTTCTCTCACACCCGTCACCCGCTCTCACACACCCCTGTGCACTTTGCACAGGGGTGTGTGGTGTGTTCTCGCACTCCCTCTGGATCTCCCGCGGTGATGAATATGCAAGTGATGTGAAAGAACAGCTAATATGGACATGAGAGAAAACGCGAAGTAAGAAATCTTTATGTTGAAATCCAAAGTTACTTGCGTAATAGCCTCTCAGTAAGTCAGTATGAATAAATTATTACTTGGTACAGAAAATTCCTTGTCGGAGGTAAAAAAATAAATAAATAAAAAGTGAATAGGTGTGCAATGATACAGCCGGCTCAGGAGAAAAGATAATACATGAATTAATGAGGTTACATTACCGGTATGTCCTGCATGAGGACATACCGGTATGTTAAAATTCATATATATATATATATATATATATATATATATATAGCTTGTATTAAAATGTGAACGTTTTAAAACTTACATTTGACTAG
>CAEFZY010075546.1:0-16087 GCA_903066815.1 Brachyrhaphis roseni
CCACAGTCTTCATATCGATGATCTCCACCACATTTAGGACATCTTTGCTTCCCTTTACACACTGATGCAATGTGACCATACCTTTGACATTTGTAACAGCGCAAAGGAGGAGGAATATAAGGTCTAACAGGAAAACTCATGAAACCAATTTTCACCTTATCAGGAAGGACCTCACCTTGAAACTCCAGAAGTATCGAAAGACTCTATTTTTTTTCCCATCTACAGATTTTAACAACCTTTTCAACCTCCGCACTTCACCACCATGTATATTTCTTTTAAGTTTTTCTAAATCTTCCTCGAGCGGAATACCAGTGATTCCGCTCGAATCACTGGTATTCCGCTCGAATACCAGTGATTCGAGCGGAATCGGAGAAAAATTGTTTTCTCCAACAATTTTTCTTTCACTCACAACCTTTTTGCAAATGATATCAATCTGCATGCTTTTATTCTTTTGTTCTTCAGATTTGCATTTGATCAACATGTTTCCATCTCGCAAGATTTTTACAAACTCCACATCCCCGAGTTTCTTTTTTATTTCTCTAGAAACTGCTATCGGACTAAGATTTATGTTCATATCTTCCTGCCTGAATTTCAGTATTACCTTAAATTCTTCACTTGTCACTTTCCTCCTAACCACTCTGTTTTCTTCATCTGAACTACACTCTTCTAAACTTCTCTTACTGTTTTGGCTACCAGTCTCTCTATCATCTTTTGACATTTTTTCCTTACCTCTACCTCTTCCTTTACCTACCGGAGTCCATTCACCAAAATCCAGATCATCATCATCCCCACCCCCATCTACCTTGGTTGTCATCCCAATCCAGTCACACTCCAGTTTATGCCAACCGCACAAAACAAACCCTTCTGTAGATCAGATCCTCCAGCTAAACAGCTGCTCTCAAGTCAACCCTCCATGCTGACTGACCATTACTACCTTCATACAGCCATGATTAGCCGCTTCTTCCGTTGTCCATCGGCGGCAGACAAACCAGCTTTTGGTGCATTTACTGCCACCATCTGGACTGGAGTGTAGCAGAACATTTTCCAAAATCCTATTTTGTCGGTCAGACAGTGAAGTGCTCCAGGGCAATAGAGGACGGTATCAGCCCTGTCAAATAACACAAAAAAGACAAAATTAAGTTTGAAGCTCAGCCATAATAACTTTTATTATGTCTATGGTTTGAAGTACTGTTCATTTTTGTTTAACAAACGTAGTCAGATTTCTGATGTCTTTCAAAGATGGCCACATACAAATACTAGAAAAGTTTGTTGCATTCAATGACATCAGAATATCTGAGTGTTTAAAATAAAAATGTGAAAAGTGGTTGTTTTTTTTTTGTCTAAATATGTGGACTTATATGTCTTCCAGTTTCTTCAGGTAGCACCAGCTATGAATTAATGCCACTCACTTGAAATGAATTTCAAACATAACCGATTGCTCCCGGTTTGGACATGTTATGTAAAAAAAAAAAAAAAAAAAAAAAAAAAAAAGTTAGAGACGAAATAAAAATGTAAATATAATGGTTCTTTTAGTTCTAAAATATCATAATACGTGTGGGCAATTGTAATCGTTTAACAGAACTGCAACACAGCCGAAAATCTTTTGATTTAAAATAGCGAAACAAGGAAGACAATGTTCCCTGGTTGGTTGATGCAGCCAAAAAAATTAAATTTGGTTTTCCGACTACCGGTCGTATGTAAACGCACCTTTTTGCGTGAGTCGCGGTAGACGCTTTGCGGAAGTAGGTAAAAAAGAGTCATAAGACCAGCCTGAAGCTAGAAAAAACATGCAACATTGACATGGATGAACACCCCCGGGCACCGTGACTCACCGCCACCCGCAGCAGGACTGCAGCAGCGGCCTGAAGTGGCGGCCCGACCCGTCGAATTTGTGAGCAGGGTTAGCAGCTAGTAGTGGGGTTTGTTCGGCTGGCTGTCCGGAGGAGAGGGAGCGCTTTCCGAGCTGATTCAGTCCCGCCTGCATGTGACAGCTCAGATGGAGGAGATCAAAGTGTCTCCTGACTACAACTGGTTCAGAAGCACAGTACCACTGAAGAGAGTAAGTACTCCCACCTCCTGGTGTTTAGATCCATCAAGTTATCCGGAGACAGTATTGGAGGGTTGATTACACATTCATGTTTTTTGTATTATGAAGCATAACATGTGCCCATGTGCCTGTTAATAAGGTATGCTACCGTCAGATCAGAAATGTTGACTGGAGCTCCAGAATCTCCAGATTTATGAAGGGATCCAGTCAATGGAGATCCCAGCCGTCCTTACTGACAGTGCGGTGCCAGGTTCGGTCCAGACTGGCCCTCCTAATGGCGTGGATGGTAGTTACTGAAAAAGGGTTTGAGGGCTGATACCTGTGTTACAAAAACAGGAAATATTATCAGTTAACCACATTGAACACACACTACTCTATACTTCTCTCCATCATATCCTCTCTTGAGAGAGGATCTCTCTCAAAAGAGGATCTCTCCTTGGAGCTTTAGGATCTTCATTTGCAAGAGTGATATCAGGGAGAAAAGCAAAGAGGAGACACCGGGGACTGAAAGGCCTTTTTAAGCTAAATTTGATTCAGAAATGCTTTATTAATCCCAAAGGCTTTAAGAAAGTATTGGCTGTGGAGAAAACAAATCTTCTGTGTCAGTTTGATGAAGTATTAGCAGAGTTTTAATGCTTTGAACCTGAGATGTTGAGACCTACCATATATTGCGTCCAAGCTGTCCTTTGTGATTATGATATTGCTCATGCTGATCCTACCAGGCTAAATGTGTATTTTTCAAGAGCTCTGGGTATAATTGGTCAATATATTTTCATATGGAAGGTTGTAATTGGCTGCTATATGTTAGTGTACATTCAAGGTACTTAAACCAGAGACTTGCCATGATTTGATTAAAATATCTGGAAATGTCTGCGTTTAAATATTAAAGTGGAAGTGTTATGTAAAATCTAGCTTCACATAATGTTATAATATTCCCTCATCATAAACATACCTGGAGTGTTGCTTTGATTCTTTCATGTATGCTTGGAACATCATTTTATCTCCCGTGGCAACCACTCAGGGGTGCCTAAACTCTTCCTCTCACAAAGCCCCACCTATTTCCACAAAGCTTCTCCTTTAAGCTGCAATCTCCAGCAGAGCCGTCCCTCCCCCTGCTCCTCCAGACTAGTGGCAGCAGAAATTAGCAAACACCTGGTGGAACTTAAAATCGTGTGAGCTCATCAAATCAACTACTTCAGAGTTCAATGCTCCTAAGAATAGTTGTGCAGTGGAGGAACATTGTTGTGATGACGTGCTGAAGGTGGAATGGCTTCTTAAAAAAACAGAGACCCAATTTCAATTACTAAGTCAAATTTCTTTTAAGTCATGTTTGATACATATAGCGTTTTTTTAACAACTGATGGTAGCATAGTTATTTGATTGTGCTATGAAATGACACTATGTACCTGGAAAATACATAATACTGCCCTTTAGGAAGCTGGATCTCACATTGGTGAACTTGTGTTTTCTGCCTTTGTTATGATGCTGTGTAAGCAAACTGGCAGCCAGGAAGTTCAAGAGAAAGAAGGGACAAAAATGATGTAGTTCCATACTGACTGCAGCTGCTGCTGAAGTCGGTCTGGTTTTAACAAGTGAGATCTCTGGGGTATAAATCATAGAATAGAGAATAGAAATAACCTAAGTGAAGTGACAGGCAGGGCAAAGCATGTAGATTCACACCAAGGCAAAAATATAAAAACAGGAAGTAAGAAAAGATACTGTAGAGGACAGGCAGATTTATAGCACGATACTGCAGTTATTAAAATAGCATAATCAGATTATGATTATGACACAGTGGGGGGAAAAAATGTTGCATTTATATTTGTTGCAGAAAGAAACAAACTATTTACAAGACATGGCAAAACTGTAAATAATAGCAGGGATGGTTGTAGAGTCTGACCACTGCTGGGAGGAAGGATCTGTGGTAACCCTGCTTACAGCACCCAGGATGCATTTCTCCAGCTCAGCCACAGCTTCATGCATGGGGTGGGGGACACCCTAAAGACCACCACCGTGGTCTGTTTAAAACTTCTTGTAGATTAAGAAGTGTGAGTTGGAAAAAAGTAAGTTCATAGTTTGAGATTGTCAGCTGCTATTCTGATATAATAAACTTGAACAACTGAAACTTGAACAACAGGAAGCTTCCTGTTGTTCCTCAGCTGGTGTGTGTCGATCTAAAACCAGGCTTCAGCATCCAGTCAAACCCTCCCAAACATTCTGCTGCGAGTCCAACCAAGTCTGAGCAGCTCAGCTGCTAAAACCTTGCTTTTTAACAAGCTACAATGTAAATCCTGCTGATCTGGGACTGGACTTTGACTGGTCCACTAACTTTCTTCTCCTGTTGGATTAAGCACAGCCGTTTATTCAGTAGTTTTACACTGTACTCCAGGCCACCGTCAGTGTTTACTACTCAGCCACTCACGCCGTGTCGCTGCGGTTCCACTCAGATGTGAGGTTCTCACAGTGGCTCTGTGTTGAGCTGTGGTGCATCAGCAGCTTATCAGGACTGGGTTGTTTGCTAATCAAAGAATCTATTTGGCCTCACCAGTGGAAGCTCACTGCTTTCTGCCCTGAATGAGGACTGAAGGTGCTTATCCAACAGCACTGAGCTCATTCAGTCATGGTCACATGATTCCACTCAGAGAGGCTTTTGGATCACACACTGCTCACTATCACATGTTGCATCTAAGCTGTGAGTGAGGCATAATTTTCACTAGAAAATCTGAAGGTCTACATCTGTGTGATATGAGAATTTTTTCTGAAAATTGTGAGGAAATGTTAAAAAATCAAAGTCTAGCTGCAGTTTTTGAACATGTCGTATTTAAAAAGAAAACGTAAAGCACCCTGTGTCATTTTTAAGATTGTACACATCAGGCCACAATATCTGCAACATCTGAGGTGTCCTGTTGATGTATGTCATAAATTCAAATAAGAGAATGTGTCCAAACAAACCTGTATGAAAGAGTGAACACATGAATCCAAGCATGTTTACTTTAAGGGATGAAGTGTGGAGAAAGGAACATAAACTTCCTCTTTTGATACACTCTCAGTTCAGTTCAATGAGGGAGTTCCAGGCTTCTTTTTCAACATGTCTCCATTCTCTTTTTTGCCTAACCCAACATCATCTCCGCACATGAAGAGAAGAGAATCTGTTTAAAGATGGTCCTTATGAAGCAAGAGGCTCTGAACAGTAGAATCAGCCTGTCCTGTTATTGTTTTATTGCACCGACATGGACTGACACGCTGTTTCTGGAAGTGATCGTGGGAATGGAAGAGGTTGAGGCATTTGAGCCTGTAAACCTGTTTATTGGTGTGACTGTACTGTGAACACAGAGGCACTCGGGGGGCTTGACAGAACACTGGGAAACTAGTTTAACCAAGTCGCTCACTTGAACCACTGGCTAGTAATTGTCTTGAAATTGCTATCAGGACAATAAATGAATGTATTCTCCATGAAGCCACCAATTTCTCACTATGACACTGTATAATCTGTTTGTAACCGTCTGTTTACAAAAGTGGACTGTGCATTGATCAAGGCCACCTCACCTCCAGGTTGGTTAGATGCACATCCCTTATTTTGTACATTGAGTAAAAATGCTTCTCATGTTAATCCTGGGGTCGGCCTCTAAATGCTCTGTTACGTCTGACAAACCAGCTGTACTGGGATTTTAATAAGTCCCACTGCTACATCCAAGATGCTGCAATGTTTTTTTGTAATTGTTGCAGCCTAAAATGACTGATTTTTGAGGACTCTTTTTAAAAAAAATTGCAGTCAAAGTTACACATTTTAAAAATCTGTATTTTTGCCATACAATAGTCTTACAAAAAAGATATGGCGCTGAGGTGTGCATACAAAACAGGTCTGAGTAATCCAAAATGGATAAAAATGTTGCTGCGGTAAGCTGTTTCTTCATTTTAAGAGAAAAGTAAAATTAGTTTTGAAAGGAAAATTTTATTGTAATTGTGTAATTTTATTGGTTCCACAATATTCATCAATATTTTTTTATTTAGAAAGTATTGATTTTTCATCCACGAGTATCGATACATTAAATCCTACTTTGAATTTAATGTCAAATCCACATGAATTAAATGACAGCTATCACAGATGACATTTTTTACCCAGTTGCACATGTACATTAAAAATGACATGTAATGAAACAACCAGTTACAATTAATTAAATAATGAAATTAAATAGATAAATTACATTATCTGATATAAGTACATAAGACAAAAAAGGTTCCTTTTATGCATAACCAAATACACAATTAACATTTAAATCAAGTAAATGTATAACAAAAACATTTATTACACCAGTATTAAATGTAATAAATTAACTAACACCATTAGTTATTAACTAATGTAATAAATTATTAACTAACACCATTAGTTGTTATTAACTAATGTAATAAGTTATTAACTAACACCATTAGTTCAATTAATTCAACCAAATCTATGTAACGGTCACAAAATGTTACCAAAATCACTCTATCCCTCTTAAATCTCAGAAAATCTTACAAATGTAGCGAATTGCATCGAATGCTGAATATTGGGATATATATTGTATTGTGAGCAGAATATCACATATCATACTGTATCGTGAGATTAGTGTATCGCCACAGCCCTACTCCTTACGAAGAGTAGGTTAGAAAGATGAAATCTGATGCCGTCTCTTATGTTTAGTGTTGGTTTTTCAGATTTAACAAAAAGATGACTTATTTCATTCCTCTCAAACTACCTGTCTTCCTGTTTGAAATGTCCACTTTGCTGTCTTCTAGAAATTGTCCCTAAGATGTAAGTGAAGTGCTGGTTCTTCTGTGTTGGGCTGTTCTTTTGTGTAGCTGCTGTTTAGTTTCTCCAGCATGGAGGTTTAAACATTCCTTACTGGACCGGACCCCACCACTCAGTTTGTGTTTGGGTGTTTTGTCCTTGGGGTGAGCTTACTTTCTGTTTGAGGGTGTTGTTAGTTTTAAAATGCCCTGGTACATTGTGCTTATAAAGTACCATGATTTGGTCACTTTCAAGCTTCAAGACCTGAACATTGAGCTCAATAGAGGGAAAAGCTACTGACTCCTGTGTCCTAAATCCTCAGCAGTAACCTTACTAAGCTTATTATTGAGTGTTCTTTAACTTTTAAACCTATTTGGGCTCCCATATGTTCAGAACTGAAGAAGTCTGTTTGAAGAGAGAAAAAACTTCCTTAAGAAACAAGAGAAGAAGTCAGCTACCACCTGCTTAAGCCAGCGGTCTCAAACTGCCGTTCTCAAAGGCCAGAGTCCTGCAACTTTTAGATGTGTGGATCGTCCTACACACTGAAATTAAATGGTGAAACTGCCTCACCATCGAACTTGACATCATGTTGATGAGCCAATCAGAGCTAGGTGTGCTGAAGCAGAGAGACTTCTAACAGTACACCGGCCCTTCAGGACTGGAGTTTGACACTACTGTTTTAAGCTGTCAGGACCATCATGTCTTGAAATGTATGTACAGCAGCGACCAGGTAGAACAGTAATGCTTGATGTGGGATTTTATTATTTTTATGGGCATTTAATAAAGATTGTTTCTCTCTAATATGGTGTAGTAGTGTTTGGTGCATCATTTTTAAGACAAATGCAACCATCAGGTTACAGAACAAGTGTGTGTGTGTTTTCCAGATTATTGTTGACGATGACGACAGCAAGGTGTGGTCTCTGTATGATGCTGGCCCAAAAAGTATCAGGTGTCCAATCATCTTCCTTCCCCCAGTCAGTGGGACTGCGGAGGTGTTCTTCCAGCAGGTGCAGGCCCTGACTGGCTGGGGTTACAGGGTCATCTCGGTGAGTTCACCACAGCATGAATCCTCATGTGACACTGACATCTACAAGAGGATAAATCATCTCTGCTTCACTCATTTCTTACCTCTGACATTGTACACAAAAACATAAACTTTTCACAATCTAAAGTTTTAGTGTCTTATCCAAGGACACAACGACTGAGATGGATGGAGCTGGGGCTTGAACCAGCAACCCACTGGTTACAGGACTGACCCCTGCATCGCGGTTACCTTCTTCTTACAGAACCAATGCAGTGCAAAGCCTGTTCTTGTTCTAGCTGTTGTGATTCTTTTCAGCAATTCCTGATGCCTCATATTTATTTTTGTATCAAATCTCAAATTTATTGATGAGTGATCAGAAATATTGGCTGCTTACATTTCCCATTTGTTTTGATCATATGTTGTTCTGTTTTAGCTGCAGTATCCGGTGTACTGGGACCTCATGGAGTTCTGTGATGGCTTCCGGAAGCTTCTGGATCACCTTCAGCTGGACAAGGTCCAACTTTGTTCTAATAGATCCCTTGAGGCCCATTTATGCCTCCGTACGCACAATAATAAGTCTCCCTGTCTGATACCTTGTCAAGTAACAGACAGCCTCATGCTTTTAATGTGTTGTTAGGTTGCCATTGTTGTTAGGCAATATAGCCATCATAAGACAGTTCAGAGTTCATTCAGAGGAAAATAAAGGTGGAGGAAATTTTGATAATTCACATTCTCTGAAAAAACTTCAGAAGAGGCTCTGCAGTAGACAGAAGTTTTCTGTGCAGCCATCAGGGTATGTGGATGAAAAAGATTAACTTTTTTTTCCTGTCTTCTTCTTCTCCTTGGTTCCTTGCACTAGTCGTGCATGAGGTGTGCCACACCGTCCCCATGATCATTAGTGGTATCACACCTTTTGTTGTGTTTGGAAGTGACCTGGCCTAATATGACTGGTTTATGTGTGAAGTGTGTATGACGTCTGTGTAACACTGATCCCATGTCACACTCAGGTCCACCTGTTCGGGGCGTCTTTGGGAGGATTCTTGGCTCAGAAGTTTGCAGAGTATACTCACAAGTCTCCCAGAGTGCACTCTTTGGTCCTGTGTAACTCATTCAGTGACACATCCATATTTCACCAGACATGGACTGCAAACAGGTGCCACTGACTCACTCTCACTGACATGATGGTTTCATTTTAGAGTCTCTTTATTCATGCTGCTTCTGTGTTGCTGCCAGTTTCTGGCTCATGCCAGCTTTCCTGCTGAAGAAGATTGTCCTGGGAAACTTTGCTAAAGGACCTGTGGACCCTAAGATGGCAGATGCAATCGACTTCATGGTAGATAGGGTATGTAACCATGGATGTCAGTCAGTTTTAATAATGATATTAACAGCTGATTCCTGTCTTCATGCTTATGTTTATATGTTAAACACATCAGTCTGTGTTTTCCTTATGCAGCTGGAGAGTCTGAGCCAAAGCGAGCTAGCTTCAAGGTTAACACTTAACTGTCAGAACTCCTATGTTGAGCCTCACAAAATAAAAGATGTTGCTGTGACCATCATAGATGTAAGTTTTGTTGGGTTTTTTTTTATCTGCTTTATCTGATTCCATCCTGTGTATTCCAAGCATGTCTGACCTAGCTATGTTGTTGATGTTGAGGTGTTTGATCAGAGCGCCCTCTCACTGGAGGCCAAAGAAGAGATGTATAAACTGTATCCTAATGCTAGACGGGCACATCTGAAAACCGGAGGAAACTTCCCATATCTGTGCAGGAGCGCTGAGGTCAACCTTTACATACAGGTTGGTTCTGATTCACAATGTTTAACCCACTAATCTACAGTATTTGCATTCTCTTTGAAGTGAGGAAAGTTATTGTTTGCAACCAGAAAAGGGTCCAACGCCCTGCGTGTATGCGTGAAAGGAAGCTTTCATTGTTCTGAGTACAAAGTCCAAGGAAGATTTGTAACTTAGGATGCATAGAAGGTTTTTACTGGGAGTTTTCTCAATCTTTGAGAAGCAAATATTGAGAACAGTCTGTCTGTTCAACAGACAATGGGATAATTCATTATTTACTGGATGAATTATCTGCAAATACCTCAAAGTTCACAGTGTGTCCTGGCTGCTCAATTTTTCCCTCATTCTTGAACAAGATCCCAACATACTTAAACTCTTGCACTTGGGGAAGGAACTCATCTCTGACATGCAGAAGGCAGTCTACCCTTTTCCGACTCACGACCACATATTTGGAGGCACTGATCCTCATTGCGGCCACTTCACACTTGGTTGTGAACTCCTCAAGCAATAGATGTAAATTCTGGTTTAATGAAGCCAATAGAACCACATTATCTGCAAAGAGCAGAGATGTGATCCTGAGAACACCAAAACGGATCTCATCAACACCTTGGCTGTGCTTAGAAATTCTGTTCATTCATTCTGATATGAATAGAATCTGTAACCCTCCATGGGTTGCCACAGTACTGTGATGGAGGGCTTTGAGTGTCCCAACGTTTCTAAGAACCATGTTGTCAGGGGCTTTATGCCTCTGGTAGGGTCACCCAAGACAAACAGATTCTAGGTGAGGGATCAGACAAAGTGCAACCCAAATATGCACTTTGTCTGGGTGAGACAAAGTCCAAGGAAGATTTGTAACTTTGGAAACAGAGTGGGGTCACTGAAGAAGAGATGATACCCCTTCACATGGGCTCAGCACCTGTGGGAGGGGCTAAAGGGGTCGGGTGCAATGTGAGATGGGTGGTGGCCGAAGGCGGGAACCTCGGCAGTTTGATTCTCAGCTATACTTCATTTAAGATGAAATGTAATTAAGAAATTTATGCCGAAGTGTTTACAAAAGGACCATACAGATTTATAAGAGTATCCCATCATGTCTATGATATATTGTGACTTTTTCACAATCTACTTTAGACAAAGTCCTTTCCCCTGCAGACAGAAATCTGTCCACAAAACAATGATGTGATGTAAATTTTAAATGATGGCATTTGGTCTCTACTACTTTTCAGATTCACTTGCGTCAATTCCATGGAACCAGGTATGCTGCCATAGATCCTGCCATGGTAAGCGCAGAGGAGCTAGAGGTTCAGCGGAGCCACCTGAGCTACAGCCAGGACTCTGAGGACAACCAATGAGCTGACGTTTCCCTGCAGTCTGGCTCACCAGAACACGTTGACTCCTGAACTCATTTCACACCAGGTTCCAGGGACTTTTCTGTGAAGTCTAACATTCAATCAAAAATTCAACTAAGAATGTTTTTATTTGTCAGATGAAGCAATATTTTCATATTGACGTGTGGTACATTACCGCTGCTTTGCTCTGCAAACCATACACAACACCTTGCCTTATGTGAAATGATTCTTGCACTCATAAGCTGCCTGAATGGTGTGTTCACGTCTGTTTGAAAGAGAAATTGTAGTAGACTGTACCAGCTGTTAACAGAATATTGAACACACTGGATATACAAAGACACACTGTACGTCTGAAAGTTTGTGTAATTTACCAATATGAATTTTTTTTTTTTTGGGAATACAATTTTTCTTTTTGATTTCATATTTTGTTGACTTTTGTCTTTTTTTCCAACAAATTTCTAGTGCTTGAAGTACTAGAAGCACCATCCGAGCAAACCTGCTCGAGAACTGGGTAGATGATGGATGAATGGATGTAACTGAATTTTAACGTTAAAATGAATGATCCAACTCTCTGAGTTGACCAAGTGTGTTATGTCTGTTCCGAAGACATTTATTCACTTTTATCTAATCTCAAAGAAGTAAGAAAATAGTTTGAATCATGATCTCAACATGTTATGAAAATGGTGATCTTCATACTGTGGTTTCCAGTTGTAATACTTTGCAGCAAACAGGGTCCTGAATTTTGGGGGTTTTCCACATTGATTTTTGATGTCTTCCCCGTGTATGCTTGCGTTCTCTTCAGGTACCCATGAAGCTTCTCCCGACAGTCCAAAAACATGACTGAATATGAGTGGGTGCTTGTTAGGTCTGAAAGACTCTGTATTGCCCTGAGAGAATCTGATCCTGGATGAGTGGGTCCATAGATATGAACAAGCTTTATGTTCATATCAATCTCAAGGACCCAGCAATGATAATCGGGTCAATGACAATCAGTTGAAACTTGACATTTATGACCACTACATAACAACATGTCCACATTTTTTCCACAGTCTGAAGTAGAAACAGACCTATGCTTTCTTGTTTTAGGTCAGTTAGAATGACCAAAATTATTTCTATTTGCTAAATGACATCTTATTTATTAATGTCCTCAAAATCAATAGTTTACATTTCCTCAGTCATTGCCTTTGAACTGTATTACCCAAAGGTTCTGGGTTTCTTTCCACAAGCTTCCCCCAGAGGCTTGCTGGAATTCTAAACATAACTTAATGGAATGAGACATCCAAGGAAGTGGTAGATATGCTGTGAAGCAGATGAAAAAAAATGATGTTACTCTAGTGGAAACATCACTGGGTGTCGGGAAGCTATATGTATTATTCAATAATGTCCATATTGAAAGAAACAAATTTAAGAAAATATCTAATATATAAATCTTGCTTGGTGACCAAACAAGATTTATTAAAAACTTACATCTGATAAGTTATTCTAAATTGTTAGGAATACACCATAGAAAGAGGATGTTTAATAAGAAATGTTTTCTATCAGTTTTTAAAAGTAAATAAAAGTAACATCTTATAATTTGCTTTGAAAAGGAGGAGGTAAGTAGTTTGTAGAGACGAACGTAGTAAATTTGTTTGTTCTGTTTTGCATTTCTGACTGGGGAAATGGTTGATTCTGGCCCACTCTGCTGGTCAGCGGCGGTACTGCGCTACAAAGCGAGAACAAGCAGAAAATAGTCCTCCGGACACTGGGGGGCAGCACTGCACCATTATCCTCAATAGCAAACCATACACAACACGTTTCCGGAGTCAGTTTCAGCCCAAACACAGAAGCTCGGTTGTTTTTAATGAGTCACTAAGGACTTATTTATTGTTTCAAGAAGCGTCACGACTCGACAGTATTTGAGTCCAGTTGTTGTAGGAACGACATGGCGACAACCATCAGCACCCAGCGGGGACAGGTAATGGACTGGATTAGCTCCAGGACTGACAGCTAGGCGCAACTTGTGTCCTGATTTCTGACTTTCACTGACAGACAGCCAGCCGGGCTCCCAGCTCAGCCTCTGACAGACTCATTTACTCTGATTTAAATGAGTCTGTCATTTAATTAGCTGCTAGTTAGCTGTTGGTCAGCTAGCTCCTGTCCTGTCGGTGCTAGCTTCATCTTCTTGTTGAATGTTTTCCGCATCTTGGACATCTTCCCATTTCTCTGCTCAGTTCCCTGTCAGATCTGAGCTGCTGCGGTCACATCATGACACACAGACACATCGACAAATGGTTTTCTTCTACCACATGTAGTGATTCATCAGATCGCTTCATGTCTGTTTTTTATTTTTGACCTCAAAGACGGAGGAGCTCTACAGCCTGGAGTCAGGCTGATCCGCGCTCAGATCCCTTAATGACTGCGTTTCCTCGCTGACAACAGAGATTCATACTAGTGGATGTGCTAAACAGAAGTTAAAATCAGGATAAAATACATTATAGAGCTGTTGATGCATCAACCTCCCAGATCATTCAGGCATGGGCGGTCCTAGCCTGTTCGGTGCCCTGGGCAAACCACATTCAGCGCCCCCTCCCTGCTGATTCAACCAAACATGACACATCATTTAAATTTGCATTTACCAGCGCACACACTGCAAATTTAATTTAAAATCTTGTTTGGAAAACATGGACGTGTGATGCAGTGCAAGTTTATGGAGTATTCAGCTGAAGCAGAGAATGAAGTTGGTGTGATCGCTTTAGGAATATAATGAGTATGACTTTGGTAAATGTCCTTATCGGACATAACAGCAGTATTAATATTGGTTATCAATATTAATAAAAATTTTATATTGGAGTATCCCTATGTAGTAGACTGTAAAATTGTTGTTGACAAGCAGCTTAATGCGACAGAGTAATTGCAGCATAACTTTCCCAACAACGTGAAGTGACTAAGGGACAGTTATACTTTAATTATATTAAAATGTGGCGTAGGAGTTAGCGCGACCCACATTTGGAGGCCATTGAGTCCTCGACGCGGCCGTCTTGTGTTCGACTCCCGGACCGACGATATTTGCCACATGTCTTCCCCCCTCTCCCTATCCCCTTCCTGTCAGCCTACTGTCTAATAAGGGACCCTAGAGCCCACAAAAAGCCCCCTGGTGGGGAAACAAACAAACAAAAAAATTATATTAAAATGATCACTGCAACTAGGTGTGCACTGATTTTCAGGATGATTGCCAATTACAGATCTTTAAAAAAACCTAATGATTTTGATTTTGGCCGATACATTTTTTATTTTATTAAAATGTTTTTAAATACAGCAAGCACTTTGCAACAGTGGGGTGACAGACATGGGCTGGTGGTGTCAGTCTGTCAGTCAAACCTCTCAGGGGAGAGCAGAAGAGGACAGTGGTTGATTTTTAGACATTTGCTGATGTAAATAAGATTGGAGATAAGATCGGCTTCACATGGAAGTATCAGCTGATCACCAATCTCCCAAAACGAAGGAAATCGACTGGGGCATAAATTGGTGCACTGCTAATTGCAATAATTTTTGGGACAATTTGTCATCCAGCAAAATTAGTTCTGGTGCCAGGCCTTCTTGTTAGCCGTGTTCGGTCCGGCCCTGCCTTGTCCTCAGCAGTGTGTCGTGTCTCCAGGTGTACATCGGGGAGCTGCCGCAGGACTTCCTGCGGATCGCTCCCACCCAGCAGCAGCAACAGGTCCAGCTGGACGCCCAGACGGCCCGCCAGCTGCAGTATGGAGGCTCGGTGAACACTATGGGCCGACTCAGCATCACTGTAGTCCAGGTAAGATGGACTGATCAAGCGGCAGCCAGGTGTCAACTTAGTGTATTTAGCTGAGTATGTTAGAACCCAGCTGTCTCTACAATTTGTTATTCATTATGTAAATTGTGTTTATTGGGCTGAACATATGAAAATGTTTTGTGTTATGTCCTCGCCATAGATTTGAACCCTTTTTCTCCCATCCATTGGACACGCTTACTCCATGATACAGTTTGAAATGATTGGTGCCAACTTGTGTTTACTTCCTTACTAACGCTGCTATGTCTTTACCTGTGCAGGCCAAGCTGGCTAAAAACTATGGGATGACCCGGATGGATCCGTACTGCAGGATCAGACTTGGCTATGCGGTCTATGAGACCCCGACTGCTCATAACGGAGCAAAGAACCCGCGCTGGAACAAAGTGATCCAGTGTACGGTACCACCAGGGGTCGACTCCTTCTACCTGGAGATCTTTGATGAGGTGACGAGCTTTGGAAAATACCCAACTAAAAACTAAACCTTAAAGTACACTGAGATGAAACTGCAACTTGTAGGTGGACACTGCCGATGGGATGAACTGTAGTTCAACCCTCTGAACAAATAAATTCAGTTTAAATCAATTAAACAGTTCAAGTTTATGTTTTCAGAATTTATTTAATGTCTGTCTCTGAAAATATGAATAAATATTTGAAATGGGAGCTGTGTGTTCTAGTGAAAAGATCCTAAATTGGCTGAATTGGTCTGAGTTGATGTGTGTGTGTGTGCAGAGAGCGTTCTCCATGGATGACAGGATTGCCTGGACACATGTCACCATTCCTGAGAGCCTGAGGGACGGGAACGTGGTGGACGAGTGGTTCAGCCTCAGCGGGAGGCAGGGAGACGACAAGGAGGGCATGATTAACCTGGTCATGTCATTTGCTGTGAGTGCAATCACACACACACCCCCGCGCGCGCACCCCCACATACACACAGTCTTAACAACTGACACATTTTCTAATCCAACATGATGAAATAAAGATGTTAGTGTTACAGGTGAACCACGCTAACAGTTTTATTTCCAACTTCTCCAGGAGTTGAAATGAAATCTAAACTAGATCAGCAGCAGTGACAGGTGTCAAATCAATCAATCAAATTTTATTTGTATAGCACATTACAGCAGCAAGGCATTTCAAAGTGCTTTACATCATATCAGAAACAGCAGCAGTGAAAACAACAATAAAAAGAAAACAAAAACATTACATTTATTCAAGTTCCATTAATGAATTTATGATTAAAAATGTATTGTGATATATAGAGAAAAATACCTAATGCTATTATTATCCCCATACATGCTCACAATCACAGAGTTT
>CAEFZY010075547.1:0-75609 GCA_903066815.1 Brachyrhaphis roseni
AGGACTCCTTTTTTTATTTTTCTATCACTTATAAACTCGCTCTAGATCAAGGAGATGTGTAGATGATTAATAACTGAACCAATGCTCAATCAAGCAATCATTTTGTGTCTTTTAAACTAACGCATTGCTGCAGCAAAGAACTCTTCATGGCCAGGAGGTAAATAGGAAATTCAAAGAATGGCAGTAGCTGCACTTACATTTACCATATTCATAAGAATAAGAGTCCATTTAGATATATGTCAACTTTTTGTTTATCCAAGGTTCTGCTCAGTTCACTGTATCAACATTACATTAACTAATTGTAAATGTCCACTCCATTGCTTTTTTCCCCCAGGTATTTTAGATGAAGCTCTTAATTTTTAGTATAATATGCCACTAATCAAAACAGTTTGAACAAAAGTTTATTTTTCTTTAACGCAGCCTATTCAGGTGTTTGATTCCTTAATTACGCTCATTGAAAGAAGTTGGGCTTAGATCACTAATCGGAACCCTGCTAATGAGATTTTAAAAATAATCTCTTGCAAATTAAATCAATGATATGTTACATCACCAGTTTGTTTGAAACAGCAGCTTGTCCAAATTAACTAACACACTATGTTGTTGTTTTTGTGTCAGCACATTAAAACCAAGTAAAACTGTGCAACAAACATTTTAATAGTTTTATAAATTTGATAGAAATGGTGCAGCATGGAAAATAAAGTCATGAAATTAAACTTTTGTATTTTTTTATGCAATAGAACATAGAAAGGGAATGTGAGACAGTGTTGGGCAGCAGACATGATTAAATTCTATCATCCATTGCAACTCGGTTTGCGACTTTGATCCGGCTTCAAGGCCGAGCTCTCTGATGCGCTCGAACTCCATTTGCTGCTTAAAAGGTGACTCTACCCATGTCTTGTTTCATTATTAACAATCCATCATTTTCCACCTACAGCTAACCAATTTGAAGTGTATATGCTCACCAACACCTACGTACACTTTACAGCTACTAAACCCATAGTTAAATTAAAAACCTTGGCTAACAGCGCTGACATTTTCACCCTGAGAGAAATCTTTTTGGTCATATTTTTCTCTTCTCATATCAGATTGCTTTTTCATTACTCTGCAAGTCCCCTTTGTCAACTCAGTTTCAGTTTCAAAAGAAGTTTTTCCAGCATGATAGCACTTAACAAGCACATCATGTTGCAGCAAAAAGAACTCAGGGTTGAAAACAAGTGTGCCTTTAAGCAAAAATGTAAACAACATAAGATGTTCTAATAAATATACTTTTCACTAAAAGTGGCAATGAATCATATTAATAAGGAATCTGACATTTAAAATCAGATTGAGCTCTTTGCTCCTGCCTATTTTGAGAGTATAAACAATGATTAACAGGAACTAATTGAAGGCTAACATGCTTTCATCTTCAAATACAAGGAATCATAAATAAGAGAAAAACATAATCTCAATGATTTTCAAAAATTGACATTTTACTGAGGAGCTTGTAGAAAAGAAGGATCTGGAACCACAAATCCTAGAAATGTTTCTCCAGCTTAGTCTGTGGGTATTTTTTTTATTTTTATGTCATCACCATTAACCATTCAGAATACATTGTGCATTGCACTACTGCACAGTATCTTGTAACATATCAAGCATGTCTTTTACTTCTGTTGTACATTTGACAATCGCTAATATTTGTGGTTTTCCGGGATTTTCCACTCACCCTGAATACAGTTGCTACAGTGGTGGCCTCATCATACTTTTCTCATTAAGGACGGTGAATTTATTCAGAGTTCTGGGAAGTGTGGGAGAGCTAAATACAAGGAGAGAACCTTGACAGATAAGTTTAAATCTTGAAAATGTATATCCATAGATCCATTCCTCATTGAGTCTCATTGAACTTATTTTGGGAAGGTGAATGTGTAAAATGCTAGTTTCTATATGTGCAAACCAGGTACAGCCAAACTCTACAAGACATGTAGGTGGAAGAGCAAATTATATGGAGACCCTGATTCAGGTCAAGCTAGTTTTCTTGTTATCCCGAAGTATAAAATTGAAACTGGTAAGCACACATCAGGACTCCTTTTTTTATTTTTCTATCACTTATAAACTCGCTCTAGATCAAGGAGATGTGTAGATGATTAATAACTGAACCAATGCTCAATCAAGCAATCATTTTGTGTCTTTTAAACTAACGCATTGCTGCAGCAAAGAACTCTTCATGGCCAGGAGGTAAATAGGAAATTCAAAGAATGGCAGTAGCTGCACTTACATTTACCATATTCATAAGAATAAGAGTCCTTTTAGATATATGTCAACTTTTTGTTTATCCAAGGTTCTGCTCAGTTCACTGTATCAACATTACATTAACCAATTGTAAATGGTTAATGTGAAAAAAAAGTGAAAAAGTGTTTTCACTTTTTTAAAAAGTGAAAACACTTTTTAAATGTGTTTTCAGTTGAACTGCATGCCACTTAGCTGGCCATAGAATAGATTAATTGTGTTCTATTAAAAATGTTCTTATTTGTGGTGATGCCGTGTCTACTTCATCATGCATCAGTTCAGAAACATCAAAAGCAAGGCAGGATTTATTACTTAGAACTTTGTTTATTCTCAGCTTGTTATGGAAGGAAGAAATATTGTGTGGGTATGTGTGAATAGAGGGGTGCAGGGAACTGAAAACGCTGACCAGATTGCTAAACATGCTCTTCATAGAGAAAATATAGGCTTAAATATTCAGTTATCTAAACAAGAACGTAAAAGTATTGTTTGTAGAAATATTAACCAGCTTTTGCAACAGCAGTGGGAACAAGAGACAAGGAGAAAACCTCTTTTTGCATTGCAGAACACAATTTTCAGAAACAGGTATTGTGGAGGGAGGATTCCATATTAAGATAAAGAAAAGGTCATACATGTCTGAACAGAACTGTATTTATTATTGGGAAATATGACAATGGAAGTTGTGACTGAGCACAGAAAATGTGAACCATGTTATCTTGCAAAAGCAAGGACCAAAATGAAACCTAAGTATCAAGTATTGTTTTCTTGATGTGTTTAATGGATTGTGGTCTACTAAAGGAGATTTAATAAGTCAAATGATCTAGTACCTTTATGTGGCAGTAAGACATTTTTTATGGATGTAAGCTGCCATTAAACTCTACAAAAGATAGAATGGAAGAAATGGCTTTGAATAAATGGGGAATGTGATAAAAAGTGAACAATCTACAGTAATTGCACAGACATAAACGCAAGATCCTGACATGGTTCATCATAACACATCCTCCTGCTTTCCAAATCTAAGAGTATGCTTAGTGGTATATCCTGTAACACATAGACTCCTAAACAGGCTCACAAACTAAAAAAAAATCATCTGAACTCTGCAGAGGTTATGTTTTATTTTATTTTTTGAAATATATTTTACCTTCTTGGCAGAACATTAAATAAATCTCTTACAAATGCGACTGACCACCTCTCAGTCAAACAGTTCTCTTTTAATAGTATTTTAATTGTTTGCAATTGGAGAAATTATTAATAAAAAATAAATCAGAACACTAGCTTTAGAATATACTGGCAATGGGAAGAGAATCAAGTGCCTTGTCAGTATAAACTAGGATAGGATATAAGCAATATGGTGGGCTCTTTTGGTAGGTAATTAATGGGATTACATGCCTTTGTGGTTTTTAGAAGTTCAAATGACATTTCACATTGGACACAGTTAATGTGGGTTCATTTTGAAAGTCAGAAAACTTTTATTATCTTGTGTTGATGTGGAATTCCCTTCTGCCTCAATGCTTCAATACAATAAAAATCCTAACCTCTTCCATCTCTCCACAGCTTTTCTAAACAATTCAATCTCTGTCAGTAATCCTCTGCATGAGTTTTCCTTTTCTGCCTACGTTCTCCTCCTGTTCCATTATTTGTCATCTTTTTTTTTTTTTCCGAGGAAGTGCTCAACACAATTTTGACAATTTCCCCAACTACTTTTTTTCCATTTTTCTGATTGTTTCATGTCCTTCCTCCTTGCTTTTCCACCCTATCTTTATGTTCATCGCATCTCAAAGCATACCATATTTCAAAAGACAAGCCCTTGGAGACCAAGGACTCTCTTTCAATCTTCCTTCACAGCCCCCCCTTTCAATCCTGCTCAGTAGGGCTCTCAGAGGGACAGTGATTACAACCAAGGTACTGCTGCCCCTGCCATGCCAATTAATGTTGGAGGCTTAAAGATGGAGCTGTGGGAAAGAGGGAAAAAGGGTCTGTGGCTGCATCTCCATACATTACCATGCTGAACAGGCTGCTGGGGTGTCTCAGCCCAACTGGTAGCTCTACAGCAGACACTTCAGGGACACATCGCCCCAGCCAGACGTACTCTAAGTCAGACGTGTTTGCATAAACTTTCCCTCTTTTTGAGAAAGCTCAGCGATGTGTCCTTCAGTGTTTGTCCTACTACAGTCAAGATGCCACAATCTGACGTCATCGTACATGATTTTTTTGTGTACTGACCAGGTGTGAAATAACTATTGGGACAGTCTGGCCACTCAAAGTGCATCTTGATGTTGGTATTACGTGGAGTAGGTCAGACATAGACCCTTATCTGATTTTCATCCAGTTTATTTGAAAGTTGTTTTTGTTGCATTGTAGACGGTGTATGTATCTTATGCTAGCTGTGTATTATTAGGTCAAATGCTGCATTTCTCTTATTTCAATATGGCTTATTGAGGTGATGATAAAGATTTTGGTTTTTGTAACTTATAATAAGACTTTTGTCGCTTTTTTTTTGAATGAGTGACAGAGCCCTACACAGTGACCCTCATTAAAATCAATGCATTTTTTTGTGTTATTTCTCTTATTATGGTTAAGTATAATCATTATCATTTAGAATATTTTGCATAATACATATAGTAATGACAGCTAGCTGTTTTAGCAAACTTATAAATTTATTAAACAAACTAATGTGGTGATAGATGATAACGGAGACCTATTCTTTCACACAATAGTCATGAATGACACACAGACTATAAATAGGGTAATGTTAGCTTAGAAAAACTATAAAATAGACTAAATAAATTTTGAACAGTAAACACAGTCACAGTATAGTGATGAGTCATACAAATGAACACACACACACATGCACACCCACATTCAAGAAGGTTAGTTTTTCCTCTCCATTGTCGCTATATGGAAACTCAGTATGAAGGATTGCTGCCAAGTCCACAACACAATACAAGCAATTGTCTACTTTTGCTATGTGCTCATCCAGGAGGAGTGAATCCTGCAAGTCAATGTCTCAATGCAATCTTGTAGTTTCAGTAGATAGAAAACATTTTAAAATGATTTGGATATTAAACTGAACTTGATGCACTGCTTGATAATAAGTATCTATTGGAATGAACAGATGGTCAGATAAAAAGACTTGGTTGTTTTGCAAAGTGCCCTGAGATGACATAAATTGATGCAATATAAATAAACTAAATTGAATTAGCTACCTCAGTTAGCTAGTCCTATAGATTTACATTATTTTTGAATTGCTATACTTGTTTGGATAAATACTTTAAAAAGTTAGCCAGACCTAACTTCTCCCCAACTCTTTCACACAATACATATACATACAAATATGAGGTAAAAAACTGAAGATAATACTTACATGTATCAGATGCATGTGATGTGTTGCTGATGTTTTTTTTGTTTTGTTTTGTTTTTTTATACATCAAGTTCATCTCTGTTACCTCTGCACTTGGGTTACAATACGTTTTGTAAAATGTAGTTAGAATTAATCATTTAAATGGCATACGTAATTTCAATAACCCCCTGAAGAGCAGCTGGAATGTGAAATAACTAAAAAAGAAAAAAAAGCCAAGAAAACAACCTCACTGGGTCATTTCTTTATCCTCTAATGCATCTAAAGTATAATTAACATTTTCATTAGCAGATTTGTACATGGCCTGTACATTAGCCTTCTATTGTAACAGGCTGCAAGATCTCCATTATTATGTTACCAAAGGTGTTTCTAGTAAATGTGACCCCAGCTGATTCAGATCATTAACAAGCTTCTCTTGTATTCATCCTTCACCTTTCTCATGATCTTTCTCACCCCATGAAGCGAGACATTGAATAGTGCTCTGGACTGAGAGATATTGGTGGTCATTTCATGTTTAACTTCTCTCCCAGGTTCTTGCTGATGGTCCCTTGATCCTTTCCAGCCTTGTACAGATCAATTATCTTGTACCTGACGTCCTTTGACAGCTCTTTGGTGTTGCCCATAGTAGCGTAGAGCTTGGAATGGAAAACACTGGAGAACTTTTTACACATCACAAGTTACGGATAGCCTGTCTCACCTCACTTAATTGAAGCCACAATAAAAATCAGAGGCTTTGTAAGTGAGCAAACTCACAAAATCAACAGGGAATCTCATAATTATTTCAGTATTCTGAACCGAAAGCTTTCTGTTTGCATAAAACTATGGGTACGACCTCAACAAAGGCCTGAGAGCAAGTAATGTTGGTTACCATCCATCAAACTGGCCTTTCTGTTTCTACCTCTGATGAGTAATGATGCATTCAGTTCCACTGTGTCCAGTCACACTCAGCTGTTGTATACATTGCCGTTATCTGAAGGTACCAAACAAGAGATTAGGTTTTTGGTGGTCAAACAAAAGCAGCAACAAACAGCAAAGTGAATAAAGAATGACCAGATGTTCAAAATCCACAAACCTGAATATATCAGCTTTGTTAAATTATGGTTTTATTGTATGGCTAAAATTGATTAATACCAACTTCTTTAAAAATATCACAGCTATATTTTATCATGAAAATATACAAGTTACCCTGCAAACTACTGTCCAGACTCTGCAACCAGTTTATTAAACCACAATTTTGTTTCACAAAACTCTTCCAAAAATGTAATTCTTTTTTACATGTGTGGATCTGCCTTCTTGGTGTGAAATACAAAGCTTTTTGCTTTCTTTTCCCAGTGGTTTTGTTTTGTCTTTCATGAGCATGGCTAATAGCTTTATTGTTGAGAGATTTTGCCACATGAGCTGTGGCTCTCTATTGCTCCTCCAAAGTGTTCAAGGGCATCTTGACTGCTTCGCTAAGTAAACATGTTTACTATTATAGCGACTTCTTCAAGTGGTAGGTTTAATAGAATTTTATTTGGGATTTTAGAGCAATGTGGTCTAAGTAGAAATGCACACAATGCTGTTCTGAAGTCTTGTATATAAAAGTAAAAATTAGACAGATAATTTTTTTTCACATGCACAATTAAAGAATAATTACATTGTTATTGCCAGCTAACAGTACATGAATAAACCTTGTACTTGTACCACTAACAGGTTTACGTCTTTGAATGTGTCAGCCAAATGCTATATGGGTCCGTTCTTTGATCATCATTTTGATTTTACTGTCAGTGCAGCAGGATTTGCCAGTGCTGATTGCAACATAGGTGGGTTTATAGTCCTTTTAAAGCATCAACTATGGAAGAAACTATATCAAGGTAATTGGCTTGAGCATATTGGCTCCGTATAAGTATCACTCAGACTGATAAGAGCTTCTCAAGACCAAATATATGCATTTTTTTTAATTATTGCTAATATGCCTGTTTCTACATCAAGGGCAGTTTGGAATGATGCACAGAAAGTTAATTCAGATGAACATTTTTAAAAGTTTTAAGAGTGAGAGTGCAAAGTATTTGTCTTTTATGAAATCATGATTTCTTTTTCATTTTCATTTCATAGTAATTATCATAAACATCCGTGGCACTCAAAAACAGATAATTAAATTTGGTTAAATACAGAAAGATTTTAAGAAGTGTCCCTTTCTTATATCTGAGAAATGACTCAAATACTGCACCAAAGAAGTGAGAATCAATCCATAAATGAAGGAAACTATTTCTTTAACACAGTAAACATTCAAATCATAAAGAATTTATAGATATATTTTGTTTTAATAGAACATTTGCTTGCTTAGTTTGTTTTTTTATACATTTCTGTTAATGAATAGATTTATAATTTTGAAATTGTGCATTTTTCTGTATAAAACCTGTAAAGTATTTTTTCAGAAGATAACAAAACATTCCTAAACCTTGTGTTTCTCAGAAATTACCACATGGTAATTAATACCTTGTTTTTGATTGGACAGCTTTGGGTTTTTGGTTTGGTGAATATAAATTATTAGTTTAAGTGACAGAAAATGTCCATTTTTTTTTTTTTTCATTTTTTGATTTTTGAATATCACTTTTATTTCTACTAATAATAACAGATAGTGACTATTTTTCAACAGACACCCATACCTTGACATTTGATCTTTAGGCCGCATTAGTTAACAAATCCACATTTTTGTGACTTTGTGCTCATAGCAAGGAAGCTGAAGAAAATTTTGAAAAACCTTCTACATCTTTTCAGCTTGCGCTATGACAACACCGTGAAGCTTGTTAACTCTGTTCAAAAATAGCTAGAAAATGGTAATTCACTGAAGTAATGACACATAAAGATAGGTTAACATTTCTGAAATATGACTAAGATTAAGTCAGAAGTTTAGTTACAATAATTGGTCAGTGCAGTTAAAAGAAGCCTCACAAAAAAAATGCTGCTGAATGTAAAAGAAATGTGCAAAAGGTTTAAACCCTGACACTGCAGCGCTAATTAATGTTACCATGGAAGTTCTCAATTTTCGCAAAATCTCTCCTCCTTTTCTGTGAGTAACTGGGCTTTTTTTGGATCTTTTTTCAGCAGTGCTGTTTTCTTTATATAGAAGCTGTCCTGTCAGCTGTCTGTTATAATCCAGCAGAGACTAGTCTGCTTCCCCCTGTCCTTTAGTAACAAACGGGGTTGGTGGATTTTGAGGACACAAATGCAGGCAATTGAGACAGAAGGCGAGCAAAATAAATCTGATAATGCAAAACAGCAACTTTTAGAAAGTTCAGTGGTCAAAAACATGAACTGAAGTTCATGTCACTAACTAAATTTAAAACAAACTAGTACCATGGAGGAAATATGATGGAGGGTAGATTTTCATAGGATCGATTATAACAGGTTTGAGCAACATATAGCAATAAAAACCAGTGAGCATGTGCCACATGTAACATTTTTACAAGTGTGTCTCATAAAGTGAACATGTTTCTATCATAGTTTATCACTATTGATGTGAGGAGCGGCCATATTGAAACAAAATCTGCCTCACAAGTTGTAACTGGACATAGTTGGAGTTGCTCCCCTTTCTCAGTGGGAAATCCAACATTGGAGGGTGGTTTCCCTTCCCAAATGGGAAGCTGGTATTTTCCAGTTCCCATTACAACTGGAATGCAGCATAAGCTTGCATGCTGAGGGAAAAGTGGGGAATTACATTGAATGCAGGTGAGTTAATCGGGGATTAGGTATTGCTCTGGAGGAGAGCAAACAGGTAGACGTAGGGATGATGAATAATGAACTCAAAGTAACCTGAACTAGACAAAGAAAGACAAAATACAAACCAAGGGGAAAGTAACTAAGCCCCGGTCTAAGAGAATTAAATCCAAACGCACAAAGAACTGAACACAAGAATAAACAGAAACCAAATATAATACATTTAATATGGCACAACCATAATGGCAACAACAACTGAATGTGGGAAGACATTTTCTAACAATAATAAACCCAGGAAGAGGAATACAGAGGAAAATACACAAATACTCCATCACGTATTGTGACTCTGTTTATGTACAAATTTACCCTTCTTCACCAAACTTCTATTTCACTCTTCTATTTTATGGAAATGATGCAACCTCCTGGACATTTATGAGCACATTTCCATAAAGCTGTGTTTGTTGAGGACTATGTATTCCTTTTGTGGCATTAGAACATAAGCATTATTGTGCTTCAAGCCAAGAATTTGCAAGCAAAAGTTAAGAAAAATAGCTAAAAAATAGCAACAAGAAAAACTAATATATATTTACTTTGTAAGCCTGGGGACAGCAGTCAGGAGCCCTAAAATATCTTGCTCCTAATTTTAACCCAACGTAGTAGAAATTCAGTGTCATTTTTTAAAACTGCTTCAGACCAGACTTTCCTAACTTGCGAACTGCCTCCTGTCTGCTCACTCGCTTTCATCGTGCTCGGGTTGTCACACAGCTTGATGGGAGCCGGTGAGGTTTGAGGGTAATTGCCTTTTGTAAAAAATCTGAGTCAAAATGCAAATTTGTGTCAACATTTTTTCAGGTGTTTCTATTTTTGCAGAATAACTGGCAACAACAGATTACAAACAAAGTCTGACATATGACAGGTGTATAAATAATATTTGCAAGTACAACAGAGCCCAGCTGAATCACTGATTGCAATAATGGGAACCATTAATGAAAGCCGCCCAAGTGCAAATACCATATCTTTTGTTTGGATCTCAGTTCTCAGCGTCACACCAAGCCAATATTTCTATGTGGGAGCTGTCCTGCGGCATTTCAGTGGAAATACTGAACTACACTTGTACCAAAAACAAGGAGGGGGAGAGGGGGATATGCTGATTAGAGGAACAGCATATCCTCTACTGTGCTTGGAGTTTTGTTTAAAGAAATAGCATGCAGTTAAGCCAATTTTGAAACAGGGTTTCCCTCTGGCCAAAGACCTGCTATCTTTACTCTAGATAATGTTTTTATTGTTAAAATGACCACCTTTCTGCTTTCATAAATACAGAAATGTGATATTGTAATCATCTTTACAACAGACATTATTTTCTGTTCTGTCAATGTCATTTTTTTGTATATAGAACTTTCAAAAACAGGTTTAAAACTGCACCAAAGTGATAGACAAAAACGATAACACAATAGAATAAAATCTGTCAATAACTGCAAGTATAAATGTAGTTAATCATAATGAATTGGAGTTAAGAAGAGTGGGCATAGTTTTTCAAACAGGGCTAGATTTTTTGGGATTTTTTTCTCTTTTTTTTTTTTTTACCTTAAATTAAAAGTCCTCTAATTAGAAACTGTATATACTTAAGATTTTTCTGTCATTTATAAAAATAATTTTGATGATGTGAAACATTAAGGTTTGCAAAATAATAGCAAATACAGATGAAAGCTCTAAAGAAAAAAATATTTTTTCCACAACACTGTGAAGTCTCCATGTCCTTTCAAGAAATCACACCAAGATAGATAACAAAACCCTTTCCCCCTGTTTTATAATCTACAACCAGTAAAGGTCAATTGCAAAAACAAAATTATTATTTTTTCTTTTTTCCTCACCCAAAATAAAACTGTTTTATTACATAAGTGTGCACACTTAAACTGTTAAGCACAAATAACAGTGTAAAGGCGTTTGTCCTTCCATCCTACATCATATCATAGGTTTATGGTATCGTTCAACAATGAACGCCTTCTACTTCTTTGGAGGCTCAATGTTGTGTGTGACTCAGAAAATGTTGAGGAATATCTGAACTTTATTTGGAGTTAACCAGGTATGATTATTCATTTTATATCAGACAAGCAAACAGTTATGTTATAAATAGTGCCCTAATGAGTGACTTCAGATGTTCTCTGCTGCGTCAGAGATAATTATAAGGAATAATATAAATTTCCGGACAAGTCATTCACAGTTTGTAGCTCATTCCAACAATGACCTCACTAATCAAAACCTTGGTTTTATTAATATTGGCCTATTCCTCTTCTTAGCCTATTCATCTTTTATCAGAGCCAGAGATGCACTTTGTTTATCCCCAACTGTATTTGTTCTAATTTTGTCTGAATAACATAAATCAGCCAGCACTGCTGTATTACTTATGTACTCAGCAGTTATAAAGCATTAATTGGCTATTCTGGGAATAAAAACAAAGCAGCACTCAAAAATGAAAAAAAAAAACAACTTAATATGGATATAACCTATTTAGGGATACTGTATATAGAACGGAAAGGCCACTGTGAGCTAAATAACAAGGACTATGTGATGTTTTATGACTGTAATGAGCTGTCAGGTGTTTGTAATCTTAGCATAAATATGCAACGCAAACTTTTCTGCGTTTACCTTCCTGTCTGTGGTTGGCATCAAGCTTTTAAATAAGATTACCTGCTCACTGTGGCCCCTTACTAAAAGCAACTGCCTCTTATGTAATTAGCACCAGACGCAGCAGAGACAAAGAGACTAACATGCCTACAAATGGCTCATTAGTTGTCTACTTCTGCATAAATTGAAGATGTCTACCTAAATGGGTTTATGTTGCCGTCTGTTAGAATCAGATCGTTACAGACACAAGTCAGTCTGTGCTCACACGCATAAGATATCCTATTTT
Organism: Brachyrhaphis roseni; assembly: GCA_903066815.1. Lineage (NCBI taxonomy): Eukaryota > Metazoa > Chordata > Actinopteri > Cyprinodontiformes > Poeciliidae > Brachyrhaphis > Brachyrhaphis roseni. The sequence goes on from CAEFZY010075547.1 coordinate 12,228, forward strand.
TTTCTCCCATTCACCTTCTTTGGATTGCTGACATTCAACATTTGAGTCATGTCATGTTTGACTTCATGCATAAATCAGAAAAAGGATTATGACCACTGACAATTAAGGTGAATAACATGGATTATCTTTTCATCATGGCACGTGTCAGAGCGAAGGGATATATAAGGCAGCTAGGGAATATTTTGTCCACCAAGTTGATGTGCTAGAAGAGGAACAAATTGTCAAGCATGAGGATTTGAGGAAGTTCGACAAGAGCCAAACTGTGATGGCTGGGTCTGATCATCTCCAACACAAAGATGTTGGACACAAACACAGTTCATACCACAGGCATATCTGGTAGCTCAGAGTCAACAGCCAGACCATCACACTGTTGCAGTAACTGCTTGAGTGTGTAATGTTTATCTGATAGAAATTAGCTTTTTTTTTTTTTTTTTTTACAACAGTAACATAAAGCAAAAAAAAAAAAAAGTCTGCTGAAATTCATGGATCATTTTAAATTACTGCATTGTTTGCTAATATATTCTGCTAGTATTCTAGAGAAATGCAGGAGCTGGTCACTGCTGGCCAGATAGAAAGCAGAAATTGCAATGTTCACCTGAATGCTGCAAAAATATATATATATAGCTTTATGAATTACAATATTTGTTATATGCAGGCATTCATTACTATGGTGAATAATGTAAAAAAACAAAAACAAAACCATAAGCTCAACGTAGATGGCTTTTAAATCCCTTAAGGTGGAGGTTTGTTAAGTTGCTCTCAGACATTTTCCCATGGCTTCCTCCACCTCACCAGAAAAATCTCCACATAAATCTTCACATTATGAACTTAAATTCAAGCTGGAAACCTTAGAATGATTACTTTTGTCTTTGGTGGCTGAAGGGCTATACATAGATCCCAGAGAAACATAACATCATTGTTTCTCATCTTTTAGGTCAAAACACTTGGTGGTCATAATGTTCTGGCTAGTCTGCTACAACATGACCACTGATGTGAGGACTCCACCTGCTCCTGACTCCATCCTCCTCCTCTGTCCCTGTAGTTATCACGGCTGCCCGCCTGTCCCCCCCAGTGGACTACCTTCTCTGAGTACTGCAGCAACACCAAACTGGCTATAAATCACATTGCATTATCACCGCGCCGCGCTTTGCCTCTCTATCCTCCCCGCCCACCCCGCGCTTCCCATTGGCCTGCTCGGCTCCTCGGTCTGCCTTTCTCTGCGGGACATCGGTGCAATCGTACATCCCGCCTCCTTCCTTGGGGCCAGCGATTGGGGGAGAGGGCCTCTCCTTGAGCTGCCAATCATGCTCCGCGCTGTGCGCCTCGCGTTCAACGCTGCTCTCTGCGACGCGCTTAGTGCGGAGCGAGGAGACGCGCTGCATACCAACAGAGACACAAACGGAGAGGCTCGAGGTTTTTTGTCCAGGACGCACAGACTCCATCCTGCTCTCTGAGAAAAACATTATCAAATCAGATTATCGGACGGTGTGAATGTTTACCTTTCAGTTTTCATGCGTTTTTAGAGAAATTCTGCCTGTTCTTCAAGGCACTGAGAGCCAAACTAAGTCTGTCTGGGATATTTGGGCTTTCTGCTGTAATATTTTTTTTCTGGCAGACAGAGAGATTTAAGAAAATCTCACTCTTTCTTTTTTTTCCTATCTTTTGCTCTCTGTCTCTTTCTCTTTCTCTCTCTTTGACGGGACTTATTAAAAAAGGCGGATGTAGAAGAGTTGGACTATTTCTGCTGAGATTCATCCAGTGGGTCGTTTTTACACGCAGAATTCCCGCAGCGGTTCCATAAGGAAGGAGTACCGTAACATTTGAGCAGAAAATCAATCAGAACTCCATCATGGGCTGCCCTCTTTTGCGGAACACATTGGCTGGTTTGATCCTGGTTCTTCTGTCTAAAGGTAAGTTTCTTCAGTGAGCTTCTGCTTTTTAATATTCTGTTAATGGTTATGGGGGGGGAATACTAATGATGATGAGAAGGAAGAGGAGGAGGCTGGGGGTCCAAGCCTGCATGTGGATCACGCGTGTCTGCTGTTTTCTGTTTACTTACACACAGATGTCAAGAAATGCTGTTTGTACGCATGCACACAGAGCTCGTGCGTGTGAGCGCAGAGCAGAGCAGTGTGCAGCTTCTAGTAGACATCGTGGCTTAGCGTGGGCATCGACTGGTGCATGTTGAGATGTTTACAGAAGGGGGAGGAATAGACTCCTATCCCTCGGTTCTCGGTGAACATTCCTTTACTACGTGACTTGAATGGGCCGGCGGCATCCCCACGCGCACGACGCATTTCGTGTGCAGGAGGGAGGGGAGGGGAGGGGGAAGCTGCGTGGAGTTAACGTGAGTACGGGTCGGAGCAATGCAGAGAGACAATGTTTTTGTTCTTTCCTCAAACCAAGGTCGTGGAAGAATGAGAGATGGATGGAAGGTTTTGGGATGCTGAAGTGATCCAGCATGAACTGCCTGGGTTTCCTCTTTTGATGCTGGCATAAAACATTTTAATTCAGCTCATCGGGAGGCAAGCGCACATTAGGAACATGCAAAAATTCTTGCCCCTATAAAAGAGATATTTTAACAAGATTCCTACACATTCTTACTCAATATTATAGTTTCTCAGATTCAAATTTTCTGAGTTTTTAGTCAGTTTTGCCTATTTTAAAGTTGACCAATGTATTGAATACAAATAATTCCCTTGTGGAATAATTATGTAAATGAATGATTAGTTGGATGGATTGACACATGGATATATCGATGAGTGACAGAAACAAGGCTGGCTGGATTGATAGATGAATGAATTCATAATTATGTCTTAACATGGGTCAAATTGTGGTGCCCAGACAACTGGACTAGGGCATCTCCAAAATCTATAGCTCTTATAGGGTTTGCAGAGGTCAAAATCATTACTGATCTAAAGAAGGAACAGTGGTGAACAGGGTAGGCTGTTACACATCAATTCACATTAATTCCAACAAGTAGCTACTGAGCCTCAAATTGCTGAAGAAGTTAAAGGCGGTTCTGACAAAAAAGGCATCTAAATCTACAGTGCAGCTTGTTTGCAGACCAGTCAGGGTGTCAATTTCCAAAAGTGCAATCAGTTGGCACGTGAGTATCAGACATAGACCATGAAGCAGTGGATGAAGGTGGCCTGGTCTGATGAATGATGCCTCATTTTTCAACACATGGATGATGCATTTGCATTCCTTCCCTGAGGGAACACCTGGAACAAAGAGACACAATTGGAAGAAGGACAGTTAATGCAATGGTCAATGTTCTGTTGAGATCCATGTGGATTTTTCTCTCACCCATATCATCTAACTAAGCATTGACCGAACACACCCTTTAATGGAAATTATATTCATTAATGCCTATATCCTCAACATATCAGAAATATTTCATGATTGGTTTTAGGTGGGAAAAGTTTGACTGTTGAATTGAAATTAAAATTTCCCTAATTTAAATTCAATTCAACATATGTGACCTCCATCATGCAGCTTGCAGAACTTAAAGGATCTGCTGCTAACATCTTTGTGCCAGAAATCACTGCACTCGTTTGGGACTCTAATGGAGTACATACATACATTTAAAAGTCAGGGCTGTTGTGGAAGCAAAAGAGGACCAACACATAATTAAAGAGGTGGACATAATGCTGTGCCTTATTGGTGCATTTTTATCAAAATCATCCACTAAGTTCTCACTTTACAGCTGGGCGATCCACGACTCACTAGCTGTGCACATACCATTCTCACCATATCCTCTTATTTCCCTTGGCCCATCAAGCTCAAATCCTCACACCTGTCTCAATTAGTCCTGCCTTAGTCTGGTGGGAAATCAGTATATAAATAAATTACTCTGGCTGCTTAATAACAATAATTGATGTGTCAGTGCAATGAGATATGAGGTTAACAATCTGCAGATACAGACAGGCCTGTACCCTCCTGCTCCTGACTTTCTTGTGGGCAATGAAAGGCCAGCCGGTCATGCTTGGCTTCCTGCAGCAAGCTCCCCGTATCCAGCCCAGGCAGACAGCAGACGGACAGCCCTGCAGGACGTACACACAGCACACAAAACCACAGCAGGCTTTGGTGTCACACAAACCAACCCCACGACAAAATGTGAGCCTCATTTCAGATATCATTTGTCTGAATTTGTAACCTGTGGCGTTCTTTGCGATATGAAGGTGCGATCAATCATTTCAGGCATAGCTGAGGAGTGATTGGACGCTGATGTAAGCACATTGCCTTACATGTGAATCAGAACCATCTCTGAGAGGGATGCTGCCTTCTACTGCAAGGTGCTCTAAGGCCTTTCGTATGTCCATCTATTTAAGGTGGAAAGCATGCATTATAAAGGAAGAACAGAACTGTTAAAAGGCTGCAGCTCAATTCTTTATAAATCATGCAGCAGCAGAACAATCCTTCAAATCTGTGGCCCCAGGAGACATGTGCACACTGTGATTGCCTAAATACTTCACCGACACTGTTTAGCAGATTGTATGTGAGTTATTATTGGCTGTTTAATGATGTAGAAGACACATTTTTCTGTATTGTAAAACTATTTCCACTGAATTATATTTATTTAATATTTAATTCTCTCATTCTCAAAGCAGAATGCTTTACAAGAGTTGTGCATATTTTGCACATGCACTCAAACAGTAAAATATGATTCAGACCTGCACAATGGCATGCCTGCCAGAGGATTTTTATGAGCTGCAAAACACCATTAAGCTATTCAAAGGTTTCCCACAGACTTGGCCTGTGAATGCACAAACCACACCACGCATGTGGTATCCAGGTCCTGGCATGCCATCATACCTTCCTCTTTCTCATTTATTTGCCCTTATTATGTGAAATGCAAAATTTGGTTAATCTGGATGGATGGCCAAGCGCCTCCCGAAATTCACGGCAAAATATCTGCGCATTCTTGGCACGCACACCACCTGTGATTACTCAAAACTTGTTTCATTACTGAAATCAGACCCGGCACTGGACATCATAGCTGGAATATATCCATACAAATATACATATGAAATTAGAGAGAGGCTTCTGTTGTAGTAGAATACTTTAATATTTAATGGAGATAATGATTCCATTGCTTATTCAGAAGAAAATGGAGGTAAGAAGGTAATTGGTTCAAGATGCAACAAAGATCCCAGCAGGGTACATAGCAGACAGGGCAGGAAAAAGCAAGAAGGGGGATGTCCTTAGCATCATAGTGGACATCTTCTATGGAAGTGTTTCCCAGTGCCCTGCATGTTTTAGATGTTTCCCTGCTTCACTACACCTGATTCAGCTGATTGCAGTTAAGTAAACACCTGTCAATTGGAGTCGCCTGGGCAGGGAAACACCAAAAACATGCAGGGCAGTGTGCCCTGAGGATCAGGGTTGGGAAATACTGTTCTATGGGGCCTGCTCATGTTAAATGGAAGCTTTAGTGTGAAAGAAATCTTGTTATGATTTCATGCTCCCTAAAATAGAACACATCCATTCCCACCACTGCCAGTTTTATTTTGGTCTAGAATGAATCTCTGTACTAAAAGTTTATTAATCCCCAGAGTTTATTTCATTGTAGAAAGTGTCTTGCGGTAACATTTATCTTAACTTTTCCTAATTAGGGTTAGCGATCATAGTGGTTGTTTCCCCCTGGATTCTGAAGATCTGATTTGTAGCTTCTGATTCAGCAGCTGGAGTAAGGGGTTTCACTTGTTTAACTTCTAAACTATGATCTTCAAACAAGATAATTACTCCAGCTTTATGTTTTCCACTTAAAGTAGTTAGGAGTTTACCAGTTGAACCACTGCCTTGCAAATCTCTTGCAAGGCAAAAAATAAAGTAATATCTCCTCAGCAAGCAACTGATCTCTATTTAGACATTAGGGTACATACCCTGTATTTTACATTTTGTTGCTGCTAGATAACAACCAAAATATTATATTTGGACCTCTGAATTCATTTGGTTTTATTTATTGTAAACAGCATGCGCCTGTCTCTGCTTTGTTTTGCAGTCAGCTTGTAGTGTTCATTTCCGTCTTCTGGTCCTTTTTATTAAGTCTGCCACAACCAAAAAAAAAAAAAAAAAGCATAAAAGGAATGGAAATTGTTTTTAAATTATAGTACATACTGGGCAGAACAAGACACACTTAAGTCAAGCTTTTCACCAATATCCTATAATAATCTAATATCTTTAAAAGTGTGATTTATTATTTGGCATCTTTTATCTATTTGGTGTTACAAGTTGAAGAGGAAGTGGGATGAAATTGTGAATGGTTCTTTTCCCCTCACCGCCACCACCACAATAGCGGACAGATTAAATTATAGAACCATTTTGGATGCAGTACGTTGTTGATTTGTTTAGGCAGTTTTGCATAAAAACGGTAGGTGAAATGATGATGTGTATTTTTTTGCGTTGAATTACTGGATTGTAAATTATTAATAATATTCTCTTCAAATAGACAGGAAAAAGTCGACGCCCTCAATTGTTAAATTATAATTCCACTGAGTCTTGGTTTAAAAAATGTTTTAAATTAAATCAGATAATTTTATTTTAGTTCTGATTTTATAATGAACTTGTTTTCCCTTGTTCACAAATGCCCTAAATGTCAGTTTCACAATGACATATACAGAGATCAAATTACATATATTGTACTGAACCAGTGCAACAGACGGGCTTTCCTAGCAGCATACTGGAAGCTTCGGTAAGAGGAAGTGTAGAAGGTAGGAACGCAGGTGAAAACATGAGAGGTCGCTTTGTACCCCACCATCCTTCTTGTTTCAGCAACATATGGAGGCCAAGTGGGGTCAATGCGCATTGCAAATGTTAGCACATAGACATCCCTCTTCATCCTGGATGCTCCAACACACATGCATGCATAAGCACACTCACACACACAAGTCCTCCACTGGATCAACAGTCTTGGCTTGGAGATGAAGAGAAGAGGGTTGCCAGCATCAACAGATGCCTCACGCTCCTATTCTGGAGGGGCTTCTGGTTTTTCTCCCTCCCTTTGAAATCCACGGTCTCTGTGAGCTGTTGTTCTCCATGTTTGGCTTAGAAATGCTCTGCTGGTTTGGCAGATTTTTATTTATCTGCCAGTGTTCAAGTGAGAGGGCTATGATTGGTTGTGAAGAGCCTCGGGGACAAGGGTGGAAGGTGTAACCAGAACTGAGAGGGCCTATGGTCTGAAAATTCTCCCAAGGGTTTCTTTTTTTTGGTCTCCCTCTCTTTCTCTGCTGTTGTGTGGTGGTGTGCCACATTTGCTGCCTTTTCAGTGAATTTGTTGCTCATGCACCATTGAGCAGATCAAAATGCTACTGTTTCAAATCAGAGAGACAGGTTGGGAGACTGAAACTAAAGTGAATTTCATTAATCTTAATTCAAGAAATGTTTAAAACAAATATATTTTAATTATGTTAAAACACACTAAAGCTGAATAAAATGCCATATTGTGAAGAAGAGGGTTGACTTCCCTAGCTGCATATTTTCTACATTTTAAGACGTCTCTCAGATTAGGTAGTAAAAATATTGATACCTCTTGAACTTTTTCCTATTTTGTCACATTTCAACCAGAAACTTTAGTGTATTTTATTAAGATTTAATTTGGTCAACACACAATAGTCCATATTTGTAAACTGAAGGGGCAGGATATGGTTTCCATGCTTTTTTATCTTTAGTAAATAATTATAGTGAAAAACAAATTAAAGGTGTGGCATGTTTGTTCAGCATTCAAAGCAGGTAAGATTACTAATTGCACATCATGGTAAAGTTGAAACATGTTTTCTGTATCATGTTGTGGGAAGGTTTTTCTTTATTAGGGACAGAGAAGCTGGTAAGTGTTAGAAAATTATTGGAGGGGCAATTCTGGAAGAAAATATGTAAGAGGCTATTAAACACTTGAAACTGGGGTAGAGGTTTACTATTGGCTGAATACATATGGATGCCACACCTTTCAGATTTTTGGGGTAAAACATCTTGACTGTCCTTTTCTACGACAGTATTATGCACTAGAGTGTTTATTGGTTAAAATTTTTGTTAAAATACATTTAAGTTTATGACTGTCATGTGGCCATATGTGAAAAAGTTTAAGATATAAGCATGCTTTACAAAGCACTGCATTCAACTCAGGATCTAATGGGTATGATTATTCAAAAGTGACCCTGATCACTTGTCTCTGAACATATGAGGCACACAGGGTTTAAACTCTTTATAGAAAGAACACATTTGCAGTCTGAATAATAATAATAATAATAATAATAATAATAATAATAATAATAATAATAATAATAAAGAAATGTGGATATATATTCTTTTTTTCTCCTCCTAACGTTTTTACTCAGTTTTAGCACCAGTCTTGAGTGTGTCTTCCTCTCTGAATCGGCTTGCTTGTCTGAGCAGACAGCTTCAAGGGTTCTGCTGTCATCCTCAAAAATCGCTCTGCTGCGACTGTCCTGAAGGTTAGAAAAGCTGAGTCGCTTTGAATGGATTACTCTAAAAAATATTTCACTGAAGTCTCAGAGCAGATCTGGATCTGAGTGAGGCGTTTGTGTCTGGATCTTGACGGTGTAGAAATTGGTGACCTTGGATTTAGTAAAAATGAAATCAAAGCTCCATGAAAGCCCAGAATCAATGTTAAGGTTGTGTTACTGTGTTCAGGGGTCGGAAAACTTTGAGACTTTTCTGTACATACTATAACTTTGTATAAGGATAGATGGGATATGTTTGCCACGAGCTTGTAAGAGACTCTCACAGTGTGTAAACCTTGAGTAAAAATACCACAGTGTTTTCACAAAAATGTTAGCAAAACATTATAATATGATCTATACCGTGTTCCAAATTATCATGCAAGTGATATTTTCTCAGATTTTCTTAAATAGTCAATGCAAATGATGGTCAGTATAATTTTCAAGTCATGAACTACTACATTATAAATCAAATTTTACTGACCAAAGCTCCCCATGACAACAGCATTTAAAAAAAAAACCCTCAAAATGCACTGTTCCAAATTATTATGCACAGCTGATTTTCTAAACAATTTATGGATTATAAAGAACTGCAAACGTCATTCTTTGACTGTGCAGCATTAAGTGATCACATGTACTAAAATCAAAAGCTATTTCAATCAAAACATCTTAACAGTTACATGTTACATGTTGATAGGACTCCTTCTTGATATCACCTGCACAATTCTTGCATCCATTGAACTTGGGAGTTTGTGGATAGTTTCTGCTTGAATTTCTTTGCAGGATGTCAGAATATCTTCCCAGAGCTGCTGTTTTGATATGAACTGCATTCCACCCTCAGATCTTCTGCTTGAGGAAACTCCAAAGGTTCTCAATAGGGTCAGAAGAGGATGGTGACCACACCATGAGTTTCTCCCCTTCTATACCCATAACAGAGAAATGGCACAGTGATATTCCTTGCAGTGATATTCCAATGAAACAGGAAATGCAGCATTTCCTGTTTCATTGTATGTTTTTTTCAGTATTTTTCACAATTCGTATATTAAACACAAAAAGATAGAATGACATTGGTTTGATGTTACCATGGCAACTACGCCATCTACGTAGTGGCCATCGTGTGTCACATAGCTGCCAAGGTTCCTTCCAACGATGCAGTGCCATGTTGGATTGTATTTCTTGTCAAACTCCTTTTTAACATAGGCAGCGATATCCTTCTCTATGTTGTACTTCTCCATTGCCTGCATGCCACACTCTACAGCATCCTGCTGCATTTCATCAGACATGCCTGCATTCTTGATCACCGCCTTCTTGTCAGACATGATGCTGATGGTGCATTGTCATGCATGAAGATGATTCTGCTACTGAAGGTACGGCTCTTCTTTTTGAACCATGAAAGAAAGTGATCAGTCAGAAAGTCCATATGCTTTGCTGAGGTCATTTTCCCACTTTCGGGGACTCTAGGGGCCGATCAGCTCTCGCTCTCTCTCCCCATGATTTCGGCCCAAAAAATGATTCCACCACCTCCTTGCTGATGTCACAGCTGTGTTGGGATGTGGTGGCCATCCACCACCAATCCACTACTGTGTCCATCTGGACCATCCAGGATTGCACAGCAGTCATCAGTGAACAAGTCTGTTTGAAAATTAGTCTTCTTGTATGGCTGGGCCCACTGTGATCGTTTCTGCTTGTGAGCACTGGTTAGGTGTGGTCGAAGAGTAGGTTCATGCACCGCAAGCCTCTGGAGGATTTTCCACCTTGAGGTTCACCAAGCTCACCAGACAAACTAATCAATCCAGCTCTCTGAAATTAATTACAGTGATTCAAAGAGCCCTGCCACACAATACCATCATAAATTTAATAGCACAACAAAAAATGTAATCTTTATGACACTTAAATCCAATTTGCATAATAATTTGGAACACGGTGTAATCACATGTAAAATAAGAAATGCAACTGTTACAATTGCAAAAATAATTTAGCATAATAATTAATACAATTTTAAAACATATAATAAACACCATCTAAATCCATCCATCCATTTTCTAACACCCTTGTCCCTAATGGAGTCGGAAGGGGTGCTGCTTCCTATCTCCAGCTAACGTTCCGGGCGAGAAGTGGGGTCACCCTGGACAAGTCGCCAGTCTGTCGCAGGGCAACACAGAGACAGACAGGACAAACAACCATGCACACACACACTCACACCTAGGGAGAACATAGAGAGACCAATTTACCTAATAGTCATGTTTTTGGACTGTGGGAGGAGGCCAGAGAACCCGGAGAGAACCCACCATCTAAATTTAGAAGTAATTTCCTTATCTGTTCTTCAAAGAGTAACATAACTATTCCAACATGACATTACCTGATTATCTGAGGTTGCTGGTTTATGCGGCGTGCAATTTCAAAACAGTGCTACGTTAGTAGAAGTGATGTGTAGTGCTCCTTTAGTTTCCGTGCCATGAATGTCAAAAGTTTTTTGCAACTGGAACTATTTCAAAACAGTAAAATTTGTCAATTTTTAGCAAAGAAAAAATGTAGAAGCCTTCTTTCAGTCAGCTGACTGGCAGTTGCAGCAAAACGTGAGGGGTGCAGCTCTTTGATACTCAACGCCTCATACGACTGGAAAAAACTGAGTAATTTTAGCATTTCCTCTGGTGTGCTAAATGGCATATGCATGTTTTATGGGCTTTGAAACATAAAAAAAAAAAAAAAAACACTTCAATTACCTTAATGATAGAAACTGCCCCAGGGATTAATATGAAATTAAAGTTACATAAAGCAAATTTCTACATAAAGGTTGGCAGGATTCATGAGTTTCACAATTTGATTTATCAAGTTAGAACAACTAAAAGTAGTTGAGCACCATTATTTCAGCGAGAGCTTCATTAAATGGAACAAAGCAAAAACATCCCATCAATTTAATCTTTTAAATGCATCAACCTTCACAATGTACTTTGGGGTTGAACAATGTTTGAATGTTTATGAGTTTTGTCCTTTGAAATGAAAAATTTCAATTTAATAAAGTCGCATCGGGGCCTGAAAACTTAAGTGTTTTTATTAATCGATACTGAGCTATTGTTTCCTGTTTCATTGGATGTTTTTCCTCAGTATTTCTCACAATTCGCATATTAAACACAAACAGATAGAATGACATTGGTTTGATGTTACCATGGCAACATGGCAGTAGTAAAGTATTCAGGTCAGTGAGACAGAAAAATAGAACAAACTTATGATTTGCTTCTTTTTACATAAGGATAAGATTTTGTAAACTCACCAAAGGTTCTTGAAACAAGTCCCTGTTACACACCAAATATTGTGCAGAATCACTTGAATTATCAGTTTTAAATTACGGGTCAATCATTGAGGTGAGAAGTGGCTATTGTATCTTGACTTTGGTCTTGCGAATGCAGTCCAAGGAACAGCAGTAGGGTTGTCAACCTTTGGTAAAGTCTGTATTGAATTTCGGGAAGGCACGGAAGTCACAGAAGTACATCAGCAGAAGGCAAAAAAAAAAAAAGAAAGCTTTACTTTTTCTTGGTCACAGTGGATAATTTAGCAGTAGGCATAATTTAAGCAAAAACCATCTGATCTGACTCCTAAGCAGATTTGTGATAAGCAATCCAATGCAGTCATCCTGCAAACCAACATTCCAAAAATATTTTCTTTAAAAGCATATATTCATACATTCATTGTAGCATTTGTTGTATATATTCCAAAGAAATATATCATATCCTCCTAAAAGGATTTTAGTAAGGAGTAGTAAGGTTTTCTACTTATTTGTTTTGACAGAGATAAATAACCAATAAGCCAGTGGCCCTGTGATATGTCAAGCTAAAGCTGAACTCTGCCCTCAACATCTTATGGTGTTAGCAGCTATCGGACTAGAACAGAGAGTGAGAGGTCACAGGTTAAAATCCCCTTAGGATGGTTATCCACAGTGCCTCTGTGCATAATAGGCAGCAGGAACACTGTCTTCATACCGCTGAGATTCCTTTGGTTAGTTTTGATGACCGCTCCAATCAGGCTTCACGCATTGGGTTTAGGAGTTTAGCAATGATTTATTATGTCACTGTCATATTCAGTTATATGAGGAATAATGCCAATTATTATTCAGATATCAGTTATGATATATGAAGAATAATAAAACACTTGCTAGTGTTTTTATGATATAAGGAGAAAGGTATAAGGAAAAGTAAAGGAATCTTGTGCACAGTCTGAAAACATCCATCCGTCAATCCTGCCTGCCTGACTTCGAGTTTTGTGTGCGTTTGTGCTGATGACACAACAGGAACAAAGCAAATTTTCACATATTTTGGTGTAATCAATAGATGTTGCACAACTAAATGTGGTTGGCAATGCAGCGGTGACAACAACATTGATGCTCTGTAGAACTTTAACTGGTATGAATTTGCGTATATTCGTGTTTTGTTTTCTACTTGAATGGTTTTTGTGCGTATTTGCCACTCTTGAGTAAATTCCACATTTTGAATGTTTCACCCTAAAGTCTGTAATTTGGCAGTAGATTGTTGCTGCATGCAGTCTGGAACGACCTCTCTCTTTAAGACTGCCGAGTGATCTTGGATTTTTTTTACCACTTCCCTCTGGGAGTTGGCAGGAGTAATGCTGATGGTTCAGGCTGTGCTGCAGGTGCATGCATGGTGGGGCTAACTGCTTGGATTGGGCTGATTATTGGTTTTCCTTTCGGCGATCATTTTCCCTGGGAGTAGCAGGCTATGCAGCAATTCTGCAGAAAACAGTTGGGACTTGAAAATCATCTTAATGCAATGTATCGTCCAAATAATGTGGTTTTTTTAAGTACATGACTCAAAACAATTGCTAAAATCAGTCACTTTTCCTAAAGACTTGAAATTGCTCTGACATTTGACTCGGATATGTTGGTCCAGTTTTAGAGAACACAAGTAAACACAACAGAAGGAGGAAACAAACAAGATAGGTCAAATGTAAGATAAATGCAGAAAGATGTACTGATAATATAAGATAAGATGGATGAATGACAATGTTCTCTCATTGAATGAAAACAGGTTAACCTGCTCTTGCCTAATGTAATGTCACCAGATGCATGTGCATGAGGAACCTTTGTTTTGGGAGAGTAAATTTTATCCTGAGCATATAATCTTCAGGAATGGCATGACATGTTGTTCTACAGGCAACACTAAATCTAATAAAGTAGGCTTGATATTTAGACCTCTAGAAATTTAGCCCAATTAAATTAGACTGTTGTCTTGTTACGACCTTCTTTCGTCCTTCCTGTCTGTTATGTTCAGCAAAAAGACCTATACGGATTTTTGGCATGGCTACAAACATTGTTTGAGTGTTCTTACTATTGCAAACTGAAAATTATAATCTATTATTAATGATGAGGGATGGACATTTCATGAGGGAAAACTAATTCTTGTCAAGGAAGCAATAAGTAATGCTTCAGCCATCTCATATAAAACAGGCGCACACAGTCTGAGACAGAACAATATACCTTTTCCTATTTACACACTGAATAATAATTTATTTGGGCTACGGGGAATATGAATTGCACCAATTTCCTCTGAAGTTGTAAGCGGTAAATCAGTGGAAATTCAATAGTAAGTGAATGTCTATGGTAGTATTAATCAACCTAAAAATTTAAGACAAAAAAAAATATCCTTGACGACTACCTTACTCTGTGAATTATTGATAAGGTGAAACTTTACCTCTTTTGCTCTGAAAACTACCTGCTGACATTTTGAAGCTAGTAACGATTACACACAAAGTATTGAAACACTAAACCCCAGTCATGTTAGTTTTCCAGAAATTATTTTTTTAAAAAAGAAAACTTGATCACCACAAGCAAAAAAAGCCAAACAAAAAAAATAAAAACCTAAATCAGCTTCAGTAAAAATGCACTAAACCGCTGTCTTTTGATAATGTGACATAAGCTTGAAAAGTCAGGATATTTTTCTGTGATCTGCACCAGAATTACATTTCTGCATTCCAGAGATTTGCTATACTATTTTTGTCAAAATATTGAACTTGTCTAAATTTGTTCTAAAGATTCAACCCTCTTCTTTTAAGAAGTCATATTGATATTTTTCTGCAGAAAGCTCACACTGATTAAGATGGCTACTTTATAAAACATGCAATTCCTGTTTTACATTTATTTTAAAAAAATCGAAGTCAATATGCAGAATGTAACACAGCACTAGCTCACTTTTTGATTGAAACAAAAGAGAAGCAGAACATCTTCAAGAATAGCATACACCATGTTTCAAAATGTGTGAGAAGCCTTATAATATTTTTTTTTATATTGCAGTTTCATAATATTCCACTTAAAACTTTACAGACACGCAACCTTTGACCTCAGTTGATTTATTCAGTAATGCAATGTGACACAAAAACCAATTTGTTGTTTCCATCATTAAAATAGTAAAAACAGGACATGCTGTTTAATTACATCAGAATGTGTCACACTTCAAACATCATGAAATTGCAACAAATTTCTGACCCAAAAGGAGCAGAACAGTATCTATGTTTGTTTTATAAACTGCAGAAAGGATGATAGAAAGGTTTGGAAATGTCCAAAGTTTACTGTGAAAGATCTGTAGCGAGACATGGCATTTCCTAACTATCACATGCTATATTAAAGACAGATATTTCCTGTCCTACATTCGTAAATGTAAATAAGTAGAGTTTGCTTGAAGCTGCTGTTGTTTTAACTGAAACTGTGTACTTTAGTCAGGCAAGACTAATACTGAGCTGTGAGGCAACCAGTATTACAGATGCTTCTGGTTTGTAAAACAAGATAAATGTGTGGAAAAGAACCTAATGTCCCCTGTTAAGCATGGTGGAGGATGTGTAATGCTGTGAGACTGTTTCTCTAAAGGCCCTGGAAACCTTGTTAGAGTGCATGGCATCATGGCTTTTTAATTTTGTTTACAAATGTTCCTGTCTTAACTTATATTATAACTTATTACTTCTAATAATTTATTTCTAAGTGCATTCCTTCTAAATTAAACATAAATCCTTCCTTTGTTTTCCAAAGCTTCGGTTTACTCTGCAGATGAAGATATTCTACAGACAGAAGAAGGATAGAACAAGAAAAGAGATGTTTCATTTTTTGGCGGTGTGTAGGACGTTGCATACACTTTGGAGGAGTGAATTCTACTAGACGGAGAGCTCCGAGTGATTTTCTTTCCTCTATTCCTCATTCTTCTGGTCTTCTTTTTTAGTGCCGGGGAGTTAGGATCATTCGAAACACAATTCAGATTAGTGCGGGCGGCTTTTCCTGAGGGAGCCTGGAGGGACGAGGGTCTTGCTTTTCTCCCTGTCCTCATTACCAAAAGACAAGGCGCTCTCCAGCAAATCAATGGAAAAAGCTCAGGCGCTAATGCAGGCCATGTCTGGTGAAGGGATTCAGCCTTGTATTCATGTGTGTTTTCCATGTCCCATGTGCTGCGTTCGAGGACAAACCTCCCTTTGCTGTGTTGAAATTTTAATCATTAAATCATTTTCCTTTGCAGAGGAGAAAACATTTATTTCAGCCAACTTTTGAATCTGTGTAAAATGTTGTGCTTCTCATGGTTTTCATGTTTGGCTCAATCTAAAAACATCCAAAAATAGAACAAAAGTATAGAATATATAAGACTGGTCAAATAAGTTTGACCAATCTAAATAAACAGATTTGTAAATAGAACTGGCCAAATGTAATTGCACTTTATTTTATCTCTGTATCAACTTCACTGTCATTCACAGGCTGCAGTGTACAGCCATATTTTCTTACACTGTTTACTATGCAGACAAGGGCGCTCAACTCCCCATTGACTTAAGTTCAGTTCAATTCAGTTTATTTCCATAGCACCAATTCAGAACACATGTCACCTCAAGGCACTTTATAAAAAAGTGATTCAATCCAAGCATACATATCAGTTGGGAGAAAACTTATCCACAGTGTTTCTCCCCCTCCTGGCTTCCCTCAGGCCATGCCGCCCCGGGCAAAAAGCCACTTCATCCATATCAAAATCGGCACTGACGGCACCAACTTTGTTGCTCTTGTAATTATAATTGCTAAGGGCATTGTTGCCATGACTACTTCTACCTCAATAGCCAGTGGTTTTGTACTACTTCCTTTGCACAGACCAAAAAAAAGAGAAAAAAAAGCATCATCAGTGTTTCCTGTCAACAACTCCGTGAAGCAGATGCCGGCACCAAAACGTGCCGAACGGCCCACCTGTCTCACGACTCAATCCATGCCAAAGCTGCTGTTCCAGCTGGAGTCGACATTGCCATGTTTTTTCTCCCTCACATTTTCAGCCTCCATCCCACGCTCGCGCCTCTCATTTTCTGTTTACACAGGTGAAACCGCTGGGTGCAACAAATGCTAAATAATAGTTTTATGTTGTGGATTTTCAGCCTCTCCTGCTGCCTCTGCCGTCTCGTGGCGCTGGAGGTGTTTCTGGGTCTTTGCAGACGGGATGGGAGAGCAACAGGAAGAGAGGGAAATAAATAAAACTGAGGGAAACAGATCAATAAATATTTCAGCATCTGCTCCCTTCACAGAGTTCTCCTGTAAGCCATAAGAATAGAGAGGCTGACACACAGAGAGAGGGAGGGATGGGTAAAGTGGAAAAAAAAGAGAGAAAGCGAGAACAGGGGTTATTGTGTTCCAGACTCTTATTCACAGCGAGCTCAGAGGGAGATGGAGGGTGAAAGAGACCGACAGAGAATGGGGATAATTTGGTCCCAGACTTTAATAGACAGAGGGAGGAGGCATGAGTGAGGAGTGAGAAAGAGACACAGGGCGTGCTAACGAGCAGCACATACCAACATTGTCCTCCAAGGGAACCCAAAAAAGCCATATGAGATGGCTGCGGTCTGAAAGTTTGGCTCACTATAACAATGACTGTTAAGAGTCTTTCCCTTGCTGACTTTCACTTAATTTTAATTCCTGTCAGGAGTTAGCGGCAGACTGTGTGGGAGTGTAGTTTGTGCACCAAGCACTTCTAAATGATAATGAGCTGCTCAACAGCTGAGATGGCCAACGTGTCGCCGTGCATCAGGCGCGGCCGTCGTCGGTGCCAATCATCAGCTGATATGTACTGAAATTTGCTCTTCCAGGGAACGTGTTACACGCTGCACCAGAAACGAGGTGCACGTATTTAATGCATGGAGCAGAACCAGCATGAGAGGAAAAAAGATAGAGGAAGCATATGAGAACGGACAGGCCGCAGAGATGGAGGAGTTATGAAAAAATGATTGAAGGAGGGCTGCGGGGAGAGGGAGCGAGGGAAGAGAGACAGATGGCGTGAGGGAGGACGGGGAGGAGGGATGCAAAGACCCGCAACAGGCGGTGATCGAGATGGATTCATTTCGCAGGCAGATGATTAGGTGGAGGCAAAAAAAATAAAAAAAATTACATGGCAGGTTTATCCTGCCAATGAAAGACGAGTTTGGTAATATTGCTGCTTGAGTGGGAGCGGTGGAACCTTTTCAGGGTCACTTGTTGTGTGATATTGCGGTGTTAAGGAGCTGGTGCTAATGCGATATGCTGCTGGTTAGGGAGTCATTCCAGCCAGGCAGCGCACCTCTAATAAGACAGTAATGCAGTGCGCCCACATAATAAGCTGTTTAGAGATTGTCAAGAATCCACAGGTTACACACGTTATTATATTTAGACAGTATGTAAAACCAATGACACGTCATAAAAATACTAATATAACATGATGTGCTGTTGGTATATAGAAAGTTACATAATTGGAACAAAAATGTCAATATTATGAAAATCATCGCTTATGATACCCTCATCTGCCACTTTATTAGGTACAGCTTACGCCATCTAGTTCCAAGCTGTATGGTCTTTTACCTTCAGATCTAACTCAGCAGGGTGTCAGAAATATTCCATATAAATTTTGGTTGAAATTGACACAGCATCACACAGTTGTTGCAGATATGTAGGCAGTGAATTTCCTGTTCCATCACACCCTAAATGTGCCCCGTTAGGCCGGTGACCTGATTCAAAAAATCAGCTTAAGATGATTGGACCTCTGACCTGTCAATAGTTTTGGTGAATGCTGGAACGATTATATAGCCTGATGTCATTTAAAAAGTTGCAAATGGGTACATCTGTTTTTGTTTTGGTGATCTAATAACCTAGTTGCATTTTCAGAATAATTTTACTAGAACATCTTCAAACATTTTTTTTTTTTTTGCTTCTTAATGGAATCCATATGTTTAGCTAACATTTATTGCTGCCCAAACTGTTCTTTGCAATATTGATATCGCCTACAGTGATAATAACAGTATGTTGTGCATAATTTATGCTCTCCAGAACTTGCATTGACTCCCATATAAATTGTGGCATATGTTTTCAAAAAATTAGGGAGTGGGATTGTTGTGCAAAGACTAAGTATGCAGATGTGTTTGAATTTATCTGTTGTCATGGATGACTATGATCTGCAACAATATTTAGGTAGTGTGGTCTTGTGTGTTGATTTTGTGTTGCTTATCACAAATTCTGAGTAACATCTGTCTATTGTGATTCATGTCAACAGACAAAGTAACATTTCCTGTTTGTTGGCCATGTTCGTTGAACAAAAAGTAAAAATCCTGCTCACTTGATCATTTCTTTATTTTGCACATTCTTTGTAAACCTGAAACATTGTGGCATAGGTGAAAATCTCATTATACTTGTAGCTTTTTTTTTTGAATTACAACAGCCTGTTTATCACCAACAACCATGTTGGAAAAAGAAAACTCTTTCTGCCCCTTACTTAATTTGAACTTTCAGCCACTTGCCTTCACCTGTTAATGTTTGTCAACTGCATCTAAAGCCAGCAACACAAACTCAAACACTACTCCATCATCTGCCTTTGATGTGAAGAAAGCTGGATAATTAGAAAGAAATGTCAACGCTGTGTGGAACCTATTGCTTTTATCATTTGTATTCATCCACACTGTGATTATAGATGTATCACAATTCTCCCGTCGTCAATACAGACACAAGCAGTGAAAGTGCCGGTGGGAGTTCTTGTAATAAAGTGTCCATGTTAGCATGACATTCTGACAGAAGAGACACAGTTAGCAAGGATTTGGATGTGTCAACCCATAAATACATTCACAGTTCTGCAGCATCTTGAAAAGTTGTTTCTGCTTACCGTGGCTTCTATGTATTAGGTATTGAAAAATTCTTCCACAGATTTTGAGACAGGAATAGTCTTGGGGAAAGACTAGCAAAAGTGTAAGGATGTGTTGCTGTTATAATTGAAATGTTTGCTTCCATGAAGTATTTTTTGCTGTTGCAGACATTTAGCTGGGTTTAGAAGATGATGCAGTTGTATTGAACTGATAGATATTTATGTGTGCAGTTGGATAACACTTTTGCGACTCAAGAAGCTGAATCCTATTATTGGTTGAACTTGAGAACAGTATTTGAATGAGATTATTTAAGAAATTTCAAGGATGTGCTCTGCTTTTAAATTGGACTACAATCTAATTTTCCTGCCTTACTGAATGACAGATATGAATGGATGGTGTAGTCTAATTTATTGAATAATATTATTCCAAAGGTGTAGCTTTTTAATTCCTTTCCAAAAATCAGTTTCTGATAAAACTTTAAGACTGATGTGGATGCGTGATAAAAACTCAATCTTCATTACTTTCCTCTGCCATCTTGTGTTTGAGCACCAATACATTAAAAGAATCTTGTTGAAAATGGGCTTGTCAAAATGCATGACTTTCTCCAGATTTCTCCAATTTATTGTTTTCATTTAGTGGCTGCTGGGTCTTAGTTGCTACAGTAGCAGAGCAAATGCTGGGTATATGAAGAAAATGCAGAGGTAAAATGTTAAAATAAATGTACAAGCTCAAAGGAAATTCCTTAGCAACATTCCCTACCAAAAGATTGTCTTAAATAAATTTGTCAAAGCAATAGAACACACTCCTGCTAGTCCTCCAGTCTACCCCAGCTACACATGTAGCAAAGCACCTTATCCCTACTGCTAAGTATAAGAGAAGACCTGTGATGCTGTGGGTCCTCTTCTCTTGCAAAAGCAAAACAATTGCAAAATAACAAAACGTGAATTGAATATCAAAGTATATCTGCTAGCTGGTTACTCAACAGTATATTAGAGGTCTATTTGAATATTGGTTGTTGTAACGCTTGGGATGTGTTTAAGGGAGGGGAGGAGGCGGCAGACTCGTCAGAACGGTCAAAAACTCACAACCACACTGGTTTTGGGAATTCCACAATGTTGTCCTTTAATAAACACACTTTTCACCAACCTTACAAAGCCCGGTTGAACTGCTGCTATATTATCAAACATGAAAATGAGCAAAGTCCAAACAACCCATAACATTACTAAAAGTTGGGGAGCTAACATGTCCGTCTCAGTCCATGTATCAATCTGTAGCACGTTTCTCCCACGCTCTCTACATAGAAGCAGTAGCGCATACTTGTGACATCATTAGCGATACTACAGTATCTTAAAGAAACACTACACAATTATGGCTGTTACATTGTGAATACATAAATTGTTGATCAGCTACATACCATGTCATTTGTTCATAGTGGTTTTAATGGTGGGAATTACTATTAATTAATATTTAAAATTAAAATGCATTGTAAGTATGTCAAAGGGGATTATTTTTCACTAGAAAAATTTCTAGTTAATGTTTTTATTCCAAGTATATAATAAAAAAAAAATATGTGGATGGGACTGATAATTGTTTGCATGATATATAAGCATTTTAAGTCATTAATTTTTTACATAGTAGGAATTAGAAATCACAGATGATGGATGTTGGACGAGCATCACATTTCTTAGTGGTATATTTTACTCACTACCTGAATCAGGTGCCTAAAGCAAAGGGCACTTAATTCTCTGTTTCAACTAAATAGAGAAGACTGGACAAAAGACTGGGAATGATCTAGAGCGATTGTATCCTCCAGACTTGTGAAATGTTATAGGAGATGACTAAGGCCTGTTCTATTGATGAAATAAAGGTTGGAGTTCTAGTGTGTGATTGTGCTTCTCTAATTAAAGAAGAATTTGTCTTAAGGTTGAATACTCAACTTTACCATAATGCAGTCCTGCTGTGACAAATGGAATGTTATGTGAGATACCATCAGATATTTATACTGTTGTATTAGTGTGCCATAAATCTAAAGCTATTGATGGGTGTGCTGTGAAAAGGCTTGACTGAAATACTAAAAGTAATTGTAGTACATAAAAGCTAATGTCTTAGCAGCTCCCATCCCAGAAATGACTTTTTCAAACCACTTTGTCAAGCCAGCAGAACATCTTCTTTCCTGCTATCAAGGGGGCACAGCCTGTATTGACGTGACCTTTCTCTGGCCAGCAGACCTCCAATTCCATTAAGAAATAATGAAGGTGTCAGAAAAGGGCAATTAGCTGCTTAATGTTGGGCAACAGTACTTTAATGCAACATGCATTTGCTGACAAGTCAGTATAATCCCCCTTGATGACTCAGATACACAGACATGTCGTAAGCATGTTTTACAACAGATTTGTTCTTTTTCACAAGGACTCCTTCTGCTGCAGTCAACAGCTTAGTATAGGTGATTAAAATGAAAATGTTATAAATGTGATGAAATGAAACCCAGGCTAAAGAAAGAAATCATTATGAGGCTATTGCCAGGCTCGTGAAGATTGAAATCTGATGTGAAGAGACATTATCTGAGCCACAGAAGACAAACAGCCCAATTCATAGCTTGTTATTAAAGCCTCATGTATCGTAAACATCTGCTTTATCACATCTTCAGATACCTTTGTTTGTTATTTTGAACGTGACAGCTGTAATCAAAATTGATCTGTATGCTACAGGGAGGCTGCTAAAACTGACATGACAAATGTTGGGCAGAGCGTGCAGGTGTTTTCTAAATCAGACCGATGTGATTGATCCTCCCTTGAATCCATCATGATGAAGCCATATTGACAGTGAGCTTCTATTAAGATTTTCTTTTGACAGTTGAGAGAAAAAGAAAGATAGGTGCTAATCGACTGCAGCTTGGAAAGATTTGGCTAAAAACTGCATTGTTATTGGACTGTAGGGAACAGTTATTAGTCTAAAAATGTTAAGGGGAATTCTGCTGCTTGTGCTGGTGCTATTGATTTTCCATTAATTAGACTTTGTTCCACAGTGTTTTTGCATGGTAAATTAATTTGAAGACCTCAGACTCTGGGCGAACACTTGCTCTTATTATTTCAGCCTGCTAAAGCAATTGCACAACCTACAGTATGAAACATATTTGGCTTAACTAAGACCTGATTTCAGTGCCTTACAAAAGTATTCATGCACTGTTTTTGCATTTGTGAAACTGCAACCACAAACTTCAGTATATTTTATTGCGACATTGTGCGGTAGAAAAAAATTATGAGGTAGGGGGATAGGTTTCACGGTTTTCAACAGTTTTACATGCAAATATCTTAAAGGTATAATTTGCAGTTGTATTCAGACCTATTTACTCAAATACCACTTAGCAGAATATACGGTACCTCAATGTCAATACAGCTGTTCTCCAAAGGACTCAGAGAAAACATTAGTGAA
The DNA here is from genome assembly GCA_903066815.1 of Brachyrhaphis roseni. Taxonomy (NCBI): domain Eukaryota; kingdom Metazoa; phylum Chordata; class Actinopteri; order Cyprinodontiformes; family Poeciliidae; genus Brachyrhaphis; species Brachyrhaphis roseni. Next base: position 35,237 of record CAEFZY010075547.1, read on the forward strand.
CAAACATGAAGATCAAGAAACCTGTCAGACAGGTCAGGAGGAAAGGGGGAGAAGCATAAAGCACGGTTAGGTTATAAAAGGATATTTCAATTTCACTTTCTAAATGTGCAAAGATGACACTCAACAGCGGATGCAATTGTAAGGAAAAGGCGAGTCTACAAAATCTTGAATTTTCTCTACGGCTGAATAGATTTTTGCAAGAAATCATGAAAATTATAATTCATTTTTCTTTGATTTCACTCAGATGCAGCACTTGGTGTTATTTTCATAAAGTGTCAATGAGATACATGAGTGTTTGTGATTACAATGTAACAAAGTGTGCAGAAGCTCAATGGGTGTAAATAATATAGAAAAGCTGTATAACGTACTTAAGAAAAACGGTTTGATATTATGAGCTAAATAATATGTTCTTCAGCCACTCCCCTCTCATTTAAAACCTCATTTGTGTTCACTACGTCTCAGTGAGGTTTTTCCTCTCAAGCACATATACATGTCTGCTCTCCTGATTTTGACAGTGGCTTTTGATGTAGCGCAGTAGTTCTTTTTCTCTCTCTTTTTCCTAAAGACGGAACTTCTAACCAAGAAACATTTCTATACAAGTGTGCAGCTCAGGCTGAAAGCAAAGATGGCGTAACGCAAATTGTCAGAGCATATAGACTGACTGGCTTTGAAATGCAGTGCCTTTGAAACTGCAACATTTCAATTCAGAGAACAGCAATTACACAGTCAAACATGGAAGGGGATGGAATTGCATTACAGCACTGTCACATTTATTATAATTCAGTCAGTTTTTTGCTCTGTGCTTAGTGCTCAGCCCTGGGGACCCCACAGGCCTTCTGACTGTGCCCACTCACCCGTCCCTGCTTCCTGCTCTCAGCTCACACTTCAAGACACGAGCGCACAACCTAAGGCCATCTGTTTGCCTTTTCTGGGGTCGCTCGATGCCTATAGGGATGTGGGCATATGTGGTAAAAAAAAAAAAAAAAAAGCACCAGCAGACCTGTCAGCCCTGCTGTGTCTGTGCTGATTACCTGGGGACCAAACCACATCCTCTCAACCTTTAATAAAAGCTGTATTTCCCCTGCTGCGGTGGATATTAATGGCCTCATTCATGGCTAATTCCATCAAAGTGGCTGAAAATGGCAAATATTCTCCTCAGACAGGCTGATCGTTCAGGGCGGCACTTAACAGAATGACAGCAGCAAACACATTGTTGGTGGTTTTAGATACTGAAGTTTGAAAATAAACACAGAGTAATAACTAACTTTTTGCTAAAGCTGATGTTAAACAAAGATTGAACCCAGGTTTAGTGCAGTATAATTAAATTTTTATCTGTTTTTCATGCTTCTATGCATAACTTTGATTTTATAGCATGCCTTACTAGCAGTGCTGTAAAAAGATGTATATGGCCTCAAGCATATTGTGAACTTTGCACGAACTATATAAACAACATGTTAGGAATTGTTAATTAAGGAGGTTTAGAATTAATTACTGCCTTCTGTTTTATCTGCATCTTTTTTTCACCTATATAATCTAAGGACATTCCTTTTTGAAAACGAAACAATAGCTGTATCTTTCTTCACTATATTTTCTACAAAAGTGATGCATTCCTGCTTTGCTAAGACTGTCTTTAAAAAAATTACAATATTCTTATTTGTTCATGAGCATGTAGACTAATTGGTGTTAGCATTATAAAAGAGAAACTTGCATTACATGGATTTAAATGTGCGGAAATCAAGGAGATTTTGTGGAATGAGTCACGTTATGTAAGGTTATGTTTGATTTGCTCTCGTGTCGTGTCCATACTGGAAACAATTCACAGTATACGATTATGTCCTAACCAGGTACGTAACTTTTCAGCGACATCACAGTTTTGTTGGGTGTGCATATGTACACATACACCGCAAGTGGTGGTTTAAGTTTCATCTTCAGTTTCAAACATCCCATGCCAGAAGCAAGTGCAGTATTAGCATAGTGTAGTATGAGATTAATCAACATTATTATTGGGTCATGGTTGGGCTATTTGAGTCACATTGATTGTGGCAGAGGGGCACATTTGCTGTTTGCATGATGTGGGAATGCCTCAGCCCTCAAGTGGCATCCAAAATATCTGTGGTAGACTTGCTTCTACAATGGCGATCAGATTATGCATTCTAGTGTTAAATGCACATGAATGTTAGGGCATTATTTTCATATGTCATCATGCCTTGCAATGTAATTTTAAAAACCTGACAGTGTGACTGGAAAACAAGGATTTTTCAGTGTGCTTAAAGATTTTGAGTTCTCAATTTTTGCGAATCAGAAGTAAGCCTCCAGTTACCTAGAATGAGCTTAATATTAGGTGAAATGTGTCTTTATGAATTAGACCTCCCTACAAGATCAGGGAGGTCTAAGATACAGAGTTTTTTTCTGTAGAGTTAAAAAATATATATATATATATACTGGAAGCAATATTTTATTTACATGTCCTCTCACCCTCCTGATTCGTTGGATTGGTTGTTCACTACTGTCCAACGTATATGTCTGTTTAAGTTGAATTATTGGTGCAAAGACAGTGACTCAACTACTCCTCCAACTGCATTTCCTTACTTTTCTTAGTCTTCTGTGTTCCCAGGACTAGATTCTAATGCAGTCTCCACCCTGTGTTTTCTAAACTTAGTTGGTGGCTATTTCTCCTTACTAATATTTTTCTTTAACTCCAACTCTTATATGTTATTTGGATCCTCTACTCAAGAATGAAATTTAAATTATTATTATTTTTTTATTATTTTAATTTTAGAAGTACATTGGGCCAGTAGGAAGTGTACTTTGTCTTCCTCTCACAGTCCAAAATTATCCATGGTAGGTTTATTGACCATTCTAAATTGCTTTTTCTGTGTAACTAATTTACTCTTTTCTTAGATAGTAATACTGTAAATATATATACTTCATTACAATACACATAATTTATGTAACACGGATGCAGCACAAACTATACACAAACTGAAGTTTGAACAGTATCATACAACATCGTCATAGCAGGTTAGGTTTTGTGCTTAACTGTTGATTTCCTTGTACATATGATACCAAAGAACACAGTTTGGCTTTATGCAATGCTGTGATTAAAACTGCAATGTTATTTGTTACTACATGTTTCAATCACATAGTAAATAAAATTCCTGTGCCAGATAAGCCTTCTGCATCAAATTTAATAGCATACATAGACAGATATATTAATATTACTTGGTTGAAGTAGGAAGCACTCATCCTGATTATACTGAAAATAAAGATAATCAGTTTTAGAATCAAGTGTGTATGTATGGTTATGGGTATGTTTACTGAACAGATGCATGTATCACTATTATGAAGTTATTTCCAAAGCAAATTATGTTGTCAACTGATGTGAAACTGGTAATCAATCATATGGTCATATAGTCCTTGAATTTGCCAGTACAAAATCAAAATGTGTGTGTTCGTTCATGACTATAGAATGAAAACAATACAAAGCACCATGTTTTATTTTACTGTCAAGCAGCTTAATGCATTTTCTACAGGGCACCTGGGCCCCATGCTGTAAAACCAGGGTGTCACTGAATGGTTCCCTAATGCATTAGACCTATTAAACTCATGAATCTTCCTTGCCTGTAGTTCAGGAAGATAGCAGAACTTGTTCTGGCTGTCTCATTTGGGGAAGTGCAAGATGAGAAGAGAAACCAGGCTGGAGTATATAAGACCCCTCCTTGGATAGACTGTGTATTGCACAAAGGATGGATAGCGGCAGATTGAGATAGAAGTGGACCATATGGAGGGCTGTGTCCAGCTGTAGTCGGTTGTTTTATTTATTAGCCCTGCCAGGTTGGTTGCAACATTAATTTCATGCCTGTGTTACCACACCTGCATCTTGAGCTGAGGTTGCTGACTTCAGATAACGCAAAATAAAGAAGCATGGGCTCCCTCTCATACAGCAGGAAAGCTGCATGAAGTGATTAATAACATTTTAAATGTATTGGGTTCTGCTCTAATCGCTTAAAGCTCACAATGGTATTTCTATCTCACTCTATATTCTCTTACTCTAAGCTAAATATTTTTGTCACATAATCACAAATCCTCATGTGAGCTACAGGTACACAAGATCTTAAGATGACAAATTAGCTCAGCATTCACCAGCCTTGACACTTATTTACTTGAATCATGTTCTCTGACCTGCTAGGTTTCCTTTTTCATTTCTCACCAGTGTTGCTTGTAGTTGGTCATCATAATGTCAGTCGCCTGAGTGTTGACTTACAGAGGGAGAACTTGTTAAAGGGAAAATATATTGAATATTACAATTTCAAAATGACAAAGACAATAAACGTCTGCTCAACTTGAGGTGCATACAAACCAACTCATAACATTCACTGTGTTACAAACTGGTTGTGTAAGCATAGCTATGACTAAAATGGTGAATTGTTTCTGAATTATTGGCAGCAGATTAGACTGAAGAGTGGAAAAGAATTAAGAGGAAGGTCCTCTTGATTTGGAAGCTTTCCAAATCTGGAAAACTTCCAGATTTGGAAGCTTTCCATTTTAAAGACAAAATTTTAGGAAAAAAAATCAAGTCGAAAATAAGTCACCTAAGTCTTACTGGAATGCACAACATTCTTCACTGTTTTTCAAATGAATTTAGCATGCAAAAATTTGAAGGTGGCACTTTAAATATCCACAGTATTTGTCACTTTTCGACTCCTATAAAATCTTGAGCTTTGAGTGGTTATTGACAGCAAAAATTGCTCTGTTCTTGGGCTCCAATTCTAAAAATCAGTTGACCTAGATATTCGCAAAATAAACTTTGATAGCCGTGAGAGAGAGGCCTCTGACTATCGTCTGCGACAGATAACTGCAGACTGCTGATAAGTAAAAAGCTAAAAACGGTGCTGTCATTCATTCTTTTTTTTTTAAAAAAATGCCACAATGTGAATTTTAAATTAAGGGGCATATTTTAAGAATATGGCTGGGTCTTTTGCGTTCTTTTGTACAGAGATGCACAAAGCCAAACTGTATGACTGATTTCACTGCTTCTTTAAAACTTTGACATACCAATACTGATTTGAGTTAATTTCAGTATAAAAAAAATATTTCTCATCCATCCATCCATCCATCCATCCATCCATCCATCCATCCATCCATCCATCCATCCATCCAAAATAATTTGGTTGTGGTTCACTGCAATTAAAGCATCTACATGAAGACATCCTTATCTTATCTCTCAGATTTTCAAAAGGTTGCGATCAGTACCAAATCCATCATGTTCCATAAAAGTCAGAGGTTGACCTTCGTTGTCTTAAAACCTATGGAAAATGTAAGAGCTTTGAAATTGACAAGTTATCTGATTTTGATCAAAACTTGCCTCTGCCCAAAAAAGGTATATAAATGTGAAACAAATATAGTATCAGCGAGCCTCCCAGTGTCTGAAAATCATATGTTAGGTTTATTGACCATTATAAATTGCTTTTAGGACTGAGTGCGTGCGTGCTCCACTCTATAAGCGGTGTATCTCTGTGTTACCGCTGGCGACCTGTCCAGGGTGTATCCTGCATCTATGTATCCTGCATTTACAGACTGCTGGCGATAGACACCAGCCCTCCTGTAAGACTGCTGGGATGTGTTTGTATAGATAATGGATGAATAAACAGATTACTGGACCACCTGCAGGACACTAACTTTAAAGAGCAGAGGTCTTTGAATCCAGCTCTTGAGTGCTAGTGTCCTGCAACTTTTAAATGTCTCTTTGTTTTAACACACCTGAGTCTAGTAATTAGGTCATTAGCAGGACTCTGGAAGCTCAATACATGCAACAAGTATATATTTTTATACCTGAACAGACCTAAGGTTTTAGAAAATGTTTTATATTTAAGCCCATGAAATATAAGACATGCAGAAATTTGTAGCATTTCTACAAATTCAAAGACACGTAGCAATATAGGAAACAGCTTAGGTTTTGTGCTTAATTTCTGATTTCCTTGTACAAATGCTAAAATAGCAATGTCTTATCTTTTCATGGCAATTTTTAGGGCATTAAACTCAATTATTACCCACTGTTAAATCGAAAGAAACAAGAACGGTGAAGTCATATTAGGTACAAATATTTCACTTTTCTAGCTGTGCAGAGATAAAAAAAAAAAACATTTTTTTTGCACTGAACTAAGTAACTAAGTATTGAGTGTGTAGCTGAACTTTGTGGAACCTGATTAAACAGCTCAATAAAATAAATGCTGTATACAGTTTTGCTTCTACATCTTGCAGAAATGTTATCCTCAAGTGTGAAGTCTGTCCATTGGATTCTTTTATCCTCTGAGTGATGATTAATGTGAGGATGGTTGCTGCTCAGGGCAACAAGAAATAGAATATTTTCTAGGTAAAAGCTTGCATCAATGAGAAAGGCATGCTAAGTGCAATGACTTAGCCAGGACAAAAGTTTATCTGTTTTGAAAATCACAACAGCTGTTAGGTGCTGCACTTTAAAATTCAGAAACTTCTGAAAGGAAATATATATATTTGCTAATTTTTTTATAATAATAATAGCTAGCAAAATAAAACAGAAAGATGTGTATGTCCTTTTAGGCAGCCACAATATTTGTCAAGAACTTTTTATTCTGCACTCAGAAACTATTGTTTCCCCTCGGCAGATTTCCATAAATAAGATATGAACCCGACTGGCCTCTTTTTGTGTCTGCATCAGGATGACCCACCTGTCTGAAAGATTGTATGAGATCGTGATTGAGGTGCTCAACGTGAGACTCTGAGACCTGGTGGTTCATCAAAACCCTCGAGGGAGCAATTCTCCTCTTTCTTTATTTCTCTCTTTCTTTCTTCCATATCAAAAAGACAGACACTGCTAAAAGATTCATGCATGTGGACTTTAGGGTCATTAAAGAATGATCCACTGCAAAGCTGTTTTTTCACCCTCATAATGAAATCCAATATTCATGAAATGGATTTTTTTTCTGCACGCCAACTCATTCTAGTCACAGATGTGTGTTTGCTGGTGTATTTGGACTATGTTTGCTCAGACTTGTTAGGCTCGCACAGGCTAATGGAATCCTTAAGGCGCATTTTCAGACCACCCAGTTAATTACATATGGTTGACTGATGACCTCCCCCACATTACCTGTGTAAAGCAATGTAGAGTTGGGGCCTATCTGGGCTTTTCTGAGATTGAGGTCAGAGTGAAGACCAGTTAATCATAGCTTTGTTTACAGACATATTCTACTAACCACACAGGGCTTCCAGGTAGACTGTATAATCTGATTGGCACATCTGAAATCAATGATATGCAAAGGTTGACATTATAGAACTATCAGGCAGAGAAGCATCAACATTTGCTGATGTAACAAAGTTTTCATACTTTCTTGTAGTTGTGATTAAGAGCCATAATTTGGCATTAGCAGTTTAGCAAGTCATGTATTTTTCTTATTATTACAACACTATAAACTGCATTAACAGCTGAGGAAAGAATGTGAAGTCAAGAAAATGCAAAAGGAATTCACACTGGGTTTTCAAAATTGCTGGAAAGTCAAGCTTTTAAATATATATATATATATAGGAATAATGTGAACACTCTTCCCACCCCCGTGCATGTGTGCGTGAGTGCGCCACACGGCTCTGGTTGTGAAAGGAGTGGACGGCAAAGCAAAGGTTTCCGTTTTTAAGAGGTAGAAATTGGATAAGCAGTTTAAAAAGAGGTGACCAAAGCTGAAGATCGGATTTTTTTTTTTCAGCTCAGAGTATTTTTTTATTATTATTATTATTTTTTGTAAAACCAGTAATGGGGGAAAAAAAGTTACAAGTATGGCAAGCTGTTGTAAATACATCATCTGTGTGCCCGATTTTAAATTAAATCAGACACAAACGATGTTATTGTGCGCACTAGAAGCCTCGCAAAAGAAGAAAACAAAAAACAGAAGGGGGAAATCATTCCATCGCTGTTTGCCTTGTCTCTGGCTTGTCCACATTCCTTTTCACACAAAGCTGGAAAACGTGAAGTGGCTCTGTTGTTACAAAGGACAACAACAATCTGGTCTGAGTCCACACTCAGGGAAGGGGAGAGAGAGAAAGAAAGAAAAAAAAAAGTTCAGTGGGGATGTAAGGGGGGCGAGGGGGTGCAGAGGATTTGGCTGATTAAAGCTTTATGAGCAAATCAAAGGACAAAACAGGAGTCAATAAAAGCATTTATAATTAATTGAGAAATGTGCATGGTTTGGGTTATTTGTCAAAACTTTACATTTTTGCCCATTTATTTGCTTATTTTTATGAATTTTGAATTCAGCATTTGGGGAAAAACTCGCAACAAGCGCAAAAGAATGAAATGGGAAAAATTGGGACGACTTTAAACCCCAAAAGTATTTTTTTTTATTTATTTTTTTTTGAGAAAATTTGTCAGAAGAATTAGATAAAGGCATCGTGAGTCCGCATTACCGAGCACTAATTCCTCTGTGGAGCAGCTTTCCCCTATTTAATTACAATTTAAATCTATTCAAAGTAAGTTCCTTCTTCTGACGGGTTTACTTCCCCCTGTGTCGGACAGCTGTAAAATCGTGTAGACAGGTTGTCATACAACAATCAAAGCCTTCGGTGAATGGACTCTAATGCTTGAACATTTAACATACAATAAGTCCAAACACGAAGAGAGAGTGTGAGTGAGAGAGAGACACAGAGAGAGAGAGCGAGAGAGAGAGAGAAAGAGAGAGAGAGAGAGAGAGAGAGAGAGAGAAAGAGAGAGTGAGAGAAAGAGGGAGGCCCCAGCCAATGTGCTCCACTCTATATTCACATTATCCACATTGCTCCAAAACGAGGAGGAGCTTGCGGGCTCAAGTAGGGGATGCCAATCAAAGCATCAACTTCAAATTGTATCTGAGAGATCAGCCTGGAAGACCTCAGGGCCAGGCGCGTCAGTCGGAGCGCAATTGTTGATCAGATCACATCCAGCGGACTCTGCAGCGAGAGAGAGAGAAAAAAAAAAAAAAAAAGAAAGCGAGGAAGCAGAGATTTAAGAGTGGTTTGCTCTGACTACTCACCTCTGCGTGTTTGTAGTAGTCGAGTTTTTGGCTTAAAACACTTTAAATTTTACTTCTGCTGGCTCTTTGGTTTTTGGTGGCGTCTCCCTCCCTCTTGCACACTTTGTTGCGCACAGATTTTTTTATTTTTTTTGGGGAGGGGTTGTTTTTTTTTTTTATTTTTTTTTTTTATTTTACTTTTTGTTTTGGTCCGGGGAGCTGTGTGACAAAATATATATATATATACATCTGGCGGTTGGAGATGTCTTTCCCGCAGTTAGGCTACCCGCAGTATCTAAGTGCCTCCCAGGCTGTATACGGGAGCGAGAGACCGGGAGTGCTTACGCCTTCATCCCGAGGAGGGACCACGGAAATCGGTGGAAGTCCGTCCGCCACGGCGGCGGCCGTCACGTCGGTGCTGGGCATGTATGCAAACCCGTACACACACAACTACAGCGCGTTTTTACCTTACACCAGCGCGGATCTGGCTCTCTTCTCACAAATGGTAAGAATCAATTGTTTGCTTTTGCATCGTGCGCAAATGTTTCCAAATTAAAGCAAAAAATAATGCCATCTGTGCCATCGTTACTTGTGTTTTTAGACGCTTATTTTGTTACGCTGCAAAGGAAATTGAAAGAATAAATAAAACAGTGCGGAAATATAACCAGGGTGCAATCTATGATAAAAAGCAAGTGAATGAAACTAGGAAAGTGGAAAAAAAATCCAGATAACATTTTGGGTGTATCTTGTTAAAAAAAAAAAAAAAAAAAAGTTTTAAAAAGTTTCTAACTCTTCTGTTTTGGTCAGATGACTCTTGACCAAAGTTAGAAATGTGTGTTCCGAAATTCAAAATTTGGAAGAATAAATATGCTAAATGTTTTTTGTTTTTTTCCCCAAGTGATCCTAGAATTCCACTTATATTTTAACTTCTCTCAGAACTGTCAGTTTGTTACGTCTCATAAGGCAGCAAGCGATAATAGGTCATTTGCAGAGTGTTAATGTGCTGGTTAATGAATGCATTATAGGCCCAAACGCACAAAGCGCTGCAGCCAAAGGAATCGCCACTGGTCAAAACGTACAATGAAAACAACTGCATGAATCCATTGAAAAGTTTCAGGAAAAAAAAAAAAAAAAAAAAAAAAAAACTCACACCAGGTAAATTTAGACTTTCAAAAGTCCAACCATGTCACGATGAGAAAACTTAACTCAGAACTTCAAACTTCTTTCGTCTTAAGAAAGAGCTGTCAACTATCTTTGTAAACTTTTTTCCCTTGGATACATCTGATACTCCATCTTGGAAGATGCATGAAAGACATTTTTAGTAAAAGAAAAAGTCTTTGAAAGACCAGTTGTGCAGACGCGAGGCCTGCAGCATGTGGCAGGCTGCAAGTTGAGAAGGTTATTTGTGGAAAGCTCTGCGTCAGGTGCAACTGGAACTCTTTGATTTTTTTTTTTTGTTTGTTTTTGTTTTTTTCGTAGAGGCCATTTTCATTCGAATACGTGCATGAGGGGGAGGGGTTAATCGAATCTAAATGCGCTCTAAAGTTATCCAAAATGATAGAGAAGCCGACAATTCATCCCTGATTTTTAATCTCTTTTCCCCCCCTCTCTTTTTAAGGGGTCTCAGTATGAGCTCAAGGACAGCCCTGGCGTTCACCCCGCTACTTTCGCGGCCCACACGTCTCCAGCCTTTTACCCATACGGCCAGTTCCAGTATGGCGACCCGGCGAGGCCCAAGAACGCCACCAGGGAGAGTACCAGCACACTGAAAGCTTGGCTCAATGAGCACAGGAAGAACCCGTACCCAACGAAAGGCGAGAAGATCATGTTGGCTATCATCACCAAGATGACACTGACGCAGGTCTCCACCTGGTTCGCCAATGCCAGGAGGAGGCTCAAGAAGGAGAACAAGGTGACCTGGGGGAACAGGAGCAAGGAGGACGGTGAAGACGGAAACTTGTTCGGCAGTGGCGACGAGGCAGAGAAGAACGAAGACGAGGAGGAGATCGATTTGGAGAGCATTGATATAGACAAAATCGACGAGAACGACGGGGATCAGAGCAATGAGGACGACGACGATAAGTCCACGGAGGGAGGCAGGGAGCACAGGGGCAGCCTGGGCGCGCCCGGAGACTTGGACAGCTTGGAGAAAAGACGGGCCTTCGCCCTACAGGCCCACGAGGCCTTTGAGAAATCCAAGAGCGTGTTGTCGGTTCACGCAGGGGGCAAGGAGAACTCAGACGGCAACAACAACACTACACGAGTTCTGTCCCCTGACAGACCTGGGAGTTTTCCCCTTCCCTCTAACAATAAACCCAAAATCTGGTCTCTGGCGGAGACCGCTACCAGTCCCGACAGCTCGTCTCAGAAACCTTCCTCCCCTTGTGCGCCAGGGGCCAACAGTAATCATCCATCAGCGCCCCACCAGATTCAAACCCACCCGGCCTTCCTCCCCAGTCATGGACTGTACACTTGCCAGATTGGGAAGTTCCACAACTGGACGAACGGGGCCTTCCTGGGCCAGAACTCCCTGCTGAATGTCAGATCTTTTCTGGGAGTAAACCAGCACCATCACCACCACAGCAGCCATCCTCTCTCGGCCCAGCAACAGCAGCAACAGCAGCCGATATCGGTGGTGGTGTCGCCGGTTGCAGCTTCAGCAGCGCTCAGCAATGACAGCAAGGCCCCAGCAGACACCCACAGTCCCAAACACATAGGTAGGTCGGCAGAGTACTAAGCATTAAGAGTTCAGAGTTAAGCATGTTTACTCGTGTCTTTCTCTTAATGCACGCAGCTGTTTATTTTTTTATTTTTCCAAGAGGCCCACGATTGTCACATCAAAGCTCTGCGCAAGCTTTGATGCAAACATCAGTTTGCATAGACACACTTATTTTACTCAAGCCGTTCCTTAAGTGTACGAAGTTAAACGAACTCTAAACTGTTGGGGGGAAAATGAACAAAAGTCTACAATTTATTTTAACGACTTGTGTTTTTTTTTTAACCCTTGTAGAGCACGAAAGATCCGATTCACCTCCAACGCAGACCCTCAAGTCGTCATTTCGTCCTATTCAAGACAGGTGAGACAACTTTGCTTCCTTGTTGTCATTATGGGTATTTCATATTCCACTTCCAAATTCTAAAATTATTGCAATCAGCAAGTAAGTGGCGTTGCTTTAGAGGAGGGTATTGCATTAGCTGTTGACAGCACTTATTGTAAATAAAAAAATCAATTAGCATTTACATATGAAACAAATTAGAATAATTCTTTAAACGTACAAGTGATATATAACGTATTTAAGGGTTCATATTAGAAAATATGTCTAATATGTGCTTTAAATTAGTTTTTACTTACCTCCTTTTATTTTTTAAAAAATATGTTTTTCTTAATTACTGTTTTTTTTTTTTCTCCCTTCAAAGTAAGGTGATAACAGCGAGAGAAAGCACAGATAAAATAAAAAAAAGCAGTTTGCTTTAAGGGTGACAGGGGTCTTGACTTTCATCCCACTCCCCCTTTAATTCCTCCCCTCTGGGGAGAGTGTGGCTACTTATCAAGCCACCGAGTAAAACGGGCTCTGTCTGGGCTGTGTGCTTTCCCTAAAGACCCCTGGGAGGCCCCGAGCCCAGGGGAGGAAGGAAAAAAAAAATAGTTTGCCACTGTTTCAAGTTCTCACAGTGCAATGAATTGTAAATAATTATATTTAAAAACATTTACTGTATTCCTCCATATTCTATATTTAAACGCAGATTTTAGTTTTGTTTTTAATAATTGTTTTTCGTAAAAAAAAAAAAAAAAAAAGAAACCCAGCGAGGAATTAGAATATGCAGGCTGGATCCCTGTTCCCTAATCAAAACCTTTCAGGCAGACACTTGAGACGCATATTGAAACCCGCTGTCCAAACACGGCGGGGGTATTTATCTGCCTCTCTGTATTATTCTTTATCCAGATCCTCTCTGCCTTCCAGCGCCAGGAGTCCCCAAGACGCCACGCAACGGGTCCTCACTGCTCTCTCGTCGGCTTGATCAAGACATTTGATTTTTTTTTTTTTTTTCCCGTGCTTGGAAAAAAAAAAGAAAAAAAAAAAGAAAGAAAAAACATGGACAAGAGACTTTAAGCTCAGCAAAAGGACAAGAAATAATAATAAAAAAAATGCAGTTTAGCATTTGAGTCGGTACAGAACAAATGGCGTAATTTGGTAATATCCTGTGGATGGATGGATTACTTCCTCTATTGTTGTGTAGCCTATACTCGCGCCTATAATGTTACTCTCCTCCACTTTACCCAGACCTGCTGGGACATTTTGGTAGGCTTTTTACTTCATTATTATTATTAATTATTATATTATTATTATAATTATTTGTCTCTATCCTGTGTTTTTTGGTGTCTTTTGTTTAATGTAAATACCAAGTGATTCAAATTTGTAAATAGGAAACATTGAAGGAATTTGTGCAGATCGTATATTTTGCTTAATAAACTAATTGAAATTTTAGAGAAAATCCAAGATTTTTTATCTTAATTTTTCATTATTATTATTATTATTATTATTATTATTATTTATTTTGTAGTAGAAGAAAGAAAAAAACGAGCATTTTAAACAAAACAAAAAATCTAAAACACTATGTGAACGAAAAAAAAAAAAATGCCATTGGCAGACCGCAGGCAAGCAAGCTTAATTTTATTCAAGTTTGGAAGGAAAGCAGCGTGGATGCATTGAGGTGCTAATAAGTGTCCAGATGGTTGCTGGTGACAGAAAATGGACAGGAGCAGCTGGGAACGTCATTAAGTAATAATATGGGAACGCCCAGTCCAAACAAAATCAAATGGTTAAAATCTAATCTGTCAGAGGGAGAAGTCGATTCGAAGATAAATTATTAATATTTTCTCTTTTTCGAGGGGTGGGAGACACGGAGGGAGGGAGGAGGAGACGGCTGACATATAGTAGGGGCCTTGCTGTTTTGTGGGCCCCTGTCTGTTCCGAGGCTGATAATAATCATTAGCTTATAAAAGCAGGGGTTTTTTTTGTCCCCCCTTCTGTGTGTAACTAAAAGCACATATTGATTTGGCGCAGATGAAAGCGCAATGGTTGGCTCTAATTGGAAAATGCGTCCAGCAGGGCAGTTCTTTCTCGTTCGTTTGCGAAACTATCCGTTCTAGTTTTAATTGCGCATGTTAAAAATAAAATTATAATTCAAAAAATTTAATCAGCAGTTGTAGTTTTTTTACTTAGATATTATATTCAGACCGTCTTAAACGTGACTACATTTTCTTCAATTGCGCTGAGAACTAACATACACCGCTAATTTTTTTAAAAAATAATAATTTTACCTGCAAGACTATTAATTAAATAAATCTGAACAGTTTTGTAGATAATAAGCTGTAAAGTCGTTTGTTCCAGAGAATTTATGTGTGGAGGAGTCTGAACCTGTAGAGCTTATGCGGATCCGTTTTGCTATATCACAGCGACCTCTATAGGCGAGCGATAGGCAGATCGGAACTGTAGTCAGATTCAACCTTAAAGTCCACATTTAAAGAATTAAACAAAATGCACACAAATATTAGTCTCATATGAGACAGAGTCACACGTAAAAATGATGTACCAAAAAGAGTAAGTATGTGTAGTTAAATCATAACACTGGTTTCCTCACACAAAAAGAAGAAGAAGAAAAAAAAAAGTGGTTATTTTCTCTTGAGGGCAATGAATCATTTAAAGTTTATTACATGGAATGTCAGAGTATACTATCTGTATTTACTCAAATGAAGTTATGGCAGTAATTTGCATTAATTAAAGTGATTTTAAAAATATATATTTGGTAAATGTTTATCAGAGTGCGTTAGCGTGACAGAGAAAGACGTTCATGTGCATGAATCTGTCACTTAAATGGCCGTTCTTAGCAGCGGAGGTCCACGATGAAACATTAACACAAGGTCATTAAACTTGTTTGTTCTGTTGAATAGGTACGGCCTGCTTCAGCACAGCTATAGTCACAACTTCACAACCGATATTATTGTGCCATCCTAGCTTTATTTCTTTTAGTTTTTGCAAATGAGGATTGCAGGATGATATCCCCCCCCCCCCCCATCCAGCCTTTAAATCAACGTGTCAAAATTAAAAAAAAAAAAAAAAAATGGCCAGCAAACATTAATGTAAAACCATGTAAATTTCATCCTACAAAACGATGATCACCACAGTATGACGGCGAAAGCAGGTGTATGATATTCCCCAGCCCCGACCCCCCCACCCGCTCATTCACACATTACCCCCCCGCCCCCTCACACTGCTTGGCTTTCGAGGGGGGTTGGAGGGTGGCTAAAATTAAATAACCTCTCTGTGTCCCATTTATTCCTTTTGTACCGAAACAGCATGAGGTTGGGGGGCAAAGGCGGTAGCTGCAGGCCATCATATTGTGTTTCCGTAATAAAAACAAAATTATTCATTTAGTAAGTGGATATACCGCGGATTGTCTAATGGCTAATGAGCGCAGTTGAGTCTGATAATTAGGCTGTCACTTCCAGCCATTTCTATCCCCGGATGCTCTGGGCCTCGACGCAGGGTGGTGGTGGATGGTGGGGGCGGGGGGAGTGTTATGAAAATAAGTGGGAAGAAGTGCAAATGAATTCATTAAAAGTAAATATATAGATGAAGAACGGAGATAATCGGGATTACACGTAGACACAACAGAGTCTGATGTCAGCTGCTACTGTTACTGTGAAAATAAAATCCTCCTATTTTAGATCTAATATCTTCCCTCAGAGATGCTTTTATCTGTGTGTGTCTGTTTTTAATAAGGCCATTAAAATATCAACCATATAATAACTATATTTCTAAGAAGATTTTTTTTTTTTTAAATTAAATTAAACTTAAGGCTTTATTCAGATTAAATAACTTAATTCATAAAAAGCATATGTAAAACAATGTTCAAACGTATATGGAAATGTTAGATATATCCTAAAATTAAATAAATTCAAGTTAAGAATTGATACATTTAATTTTTTCAAATCTTTTGAATAGGGATAGGTGAAACTCATATTGTTTATCTTAACTGGAATTTGTGTAACAAACAATATAATTGGTATTATTTAACTGTTAAATGCATTTCTACACAACTGGTTTCAAAATATCAATGAATGCTTAATTGAAAAGCTTAGTTAGAAGCAAACCAAAGTTGAAAAATACAATCGGCTTACTAAAAATGACTAATATGATGAAGTAGCCGGGTAAGCTTGATTTTTAGATATTTGTTTTTTGTGTTGTGTTTTACAGCAAAAGGCACAGCAAATCTATTGTTGCATCAATAAAAACCACAAAATATGATGATGGATTTTTAGTTCCATATCACCCCCACTCAAGCGACATGCAAATGTAAACTCATGCAAAAAGAATAAGTTGTTGACCCTATAACAATTTAGCATTCTGGCCCCTTCTCTATAATGCTGCACTCTTTTGTCAGCAGACAACAACCATCTCCCCCTTTGCAACTGAGACATGTCATGCTGGGGCAATCCATTCAGTTTAGGAGTGAACTGTGCATTGTGACACTTTGTGTGTGTGCATGTGTAACAGGAAGAGTATTTGAGAGGCGAGGGGGTGAGGTGACCATGTGGGGAGGAAAGTTTATCACTGTCTTGTCTTTGTTGGTAGAGGCTGGCCATTCTTCCAACAGACTGAACCCCTTAGTTGTCCAAATACATGAGTCTCTTTGCCTTTTTCCTGTCCCATCACTCTCTTATTCAAGTGTTTCGTGTTTCCCTTCAACATCGCTGCTGTCTTTTCACAGAGATGCCCACCCATACATATTCCCCTATAATCCATTTATCTAGCTTCGCAAGCGAAGCACTGGTCAAGCAATGACACAATAGCCATCTAGGGTGGACCAAATCCCCCCTGACACCAACCCAATGTCTAAGACTGGAGTGAAACGCACAACAACAAGCATCGGCCACTCAGTGGAGTGTAGTACAGCAGAGACCACAACAGGAGCCACCTTCAAGCCATGCCACACCATGTTTAGCTGACTAGTTGTGTCCTGTTCCTTGTTTCAGTCGCACAATGGGCAGTGAAAGGGACAGATGCCTTGGTCATGGGCCTTTCATTGCCAGAGCAATAGGCTGCTTTAAGACGGGGTTCTTACCACAGGAAGAGGGTGCAAGATTTGGTTGGGAAATTGAGGGCGAAGGGAGGGAGGCTGCTCTCCAACACAAATAGCAGCATGAAACTGGTAGTTGCCTGACGACTGCCTTTCTGGCTGACTGACACATTGCGGGTTGAGCAAGTACTCACAACAACTCAACAACCCATGCAGACCCCTGCTGACGCAAAGAAAAACTTGGACGGGCTTCTAGACATACGAGAAGTAAACATGGACTTTCGCTCATGTTTGCCTGGTTCTCTTTCATTTGGCCATTCAAAGAGACATTCTTGCATTTTGATCGGGCAAGAAAGAGAGGAAGCAATAACAAAGCAAAAATCTGCCTTGTAAAGTTTTTCTGTTTCTCTCCGAGTCTGAGTGAGGAACACAGGAAAAAAAAAAAATCTCTTTTCACACCTCTGCAAGGAGGACAATATGCTTATTTGGATGGAACTCAAAGCCCCCCATGCCAAATAGTCAGGCACTAATTAGGCTGGCCTAATCTAGGAATTTTATCCTCAAATCCGATATATCTTGGATGAAATGTTCTATTTTAGGAGACCTCAGTTGAACATCGAGGTTCATTATTATCTTCTTGTTTGCTACATGTTTGTTGATCAAAGTTATTTCCATCTCTGTTGTTGCTTAAAGTGTATTGACAGAGTCCAATATACACACAGAAGTTCTCTAGCTGTACTTCTGTTCCATTAATGATTCCATAAACCAATTAAAGCTGGTCTGTCTTGACTCTCCTGAAGCACTTGTACATTGCTGCTCTACCACAACAGCACTATATTTAGGGAAGAATGCTGTACGATCTTTCCCTCCCTCTTTAACACACCCACACTCTCTCTCTGTATCTCAAACACACAGACGCCCGAGAACGCGTGCGCGCATTCCTCGTTCAAGCTGCTGGAGGATCAGAAATATTTTGCCTTAATTATCCTTCAGTATGGATCATGTTCTTCAGGAGGGACTAGTAATGATGGGGTTATTTATAGTCATTCATTCTCACTCTGTAATTATACACTCTTCAAAATTGGGGTTTTCTTACATTTGGCGTGTGCTCGAAAACGTAAATTAAACAGACAGCACTGTTGTTAAAATCCCTTTGAAGTAAATCCCCTCTCCAAACACAATTTGATGGAAAAGTTTTATTCTCGGCAACACTGCGCGTCTTCGTTAGCACAGAGTTTGCTTTCCCTGCTGAAGTTGAACAGTGTTCCCTCAGGATCAGTTTGGTAGAAAATGGTGATGCAGCACCAACTAACGCTAAATGAACCATGTGACTTTTTTAAAACTACACTTTAAACAAAAGTATCCTTTGTAACTTCTTTTTTTGTATTAAAAAGGATGATCATCATGACAATACAGTACATTTAAAGTGCCTTGCAAAAGTATTTTTTCACATTTTGTTACAACTTCCATTGTCTTAAGTTAGATTAAAGTCAGAAATAAATGAGCAACTTTTTCTAAATTAAAATCCAAAAAGTTGGAGAACATTTCTGTTCATTCTAATACCACTAAATAATATCCATTGCAACAAATTGCCCTCAGAAATCTCAACAGAGTCCAGTGTTGTATATTGAAATCTCAGTATAAATATTGGCGTTTTGTGCAGTCCTTCAAAGTTTAATGCAGCAGCATCATGAAAAGCAAGGAAGGCATCACACAGGTCAGGGATAAAGTTGTGGAAATGTTTAAAGCGGGGCTAAGTTAGAATCAATATCTGAAGCTTTAAAACATCACACAGTGGACTGTTAACTCCACCATTCAATAATAGAAAGAGTATGGAACAACTGCAAGGCAATCAAGACATGACTGACCTACTTAAATGACAGACCGGCTAACGAGAGCATCCAAAGTTACTGTGCCTTGAAAAGTCTTTCCACCCCATGATATATTCTATTGAGATTTTATGTGATATAAAAACTCAGGTTAGTGCATGTAGAACTGGAAAGAAACGGACACATTGCTTCCAAACGTTTTAACAAAATCTGAAAAGTGGGGTATACATTTTAGTCAATTCCTTCTTTTGCTTCTATAACTTTTAGAATAGATCTCTCTACCAGCATGGTAGATCAATAGACCAAAGTTTTTTGCTCATTCTCTTTAAAATACAGGATCTGATTGGATTCAGACCTGTATTAGACTTAATTCTGGAATTTGGACCAGTGTAACCTATGGATATAATTTTATCTAAACTATGCCATTGTATCTCTATGTTTTGAGCCAATTCCATACTGGAAGATGAGCTTCCTTTCCAGTTGCAAGCCTTTTGTAACATCCAGGAGTATTTTTTATGTTATTTTTTACCTCTACACAAAATTTCTGTTTACTCTATACTAAATACGTGACTTTTAAAGATGGTTTATTGCACTTTTTAAAAGTACTGTAAATACCCTAAAAATCCAAGCCTCAAAACAGTCGTTATGGTTTTCAACTTAGTGCCAGTTTCGTTTTGTTTTTTCTATTTCCAAAGGTACAATTGATTCAGATATAACAAGAAAGCTACAGGCCTTGTGCACACTTCTTTTTCTCTCTGGACAAATATTTCCTCAGCTACAGATAATAAAGTCTGATTTGCCCGTTTTCTTTTCTGATGTGATGCCATTGTGTCTTGGGCTAATTCCAGGGGGCTGTACAAAGGGAAGCACAGCCATCTGAAGTGTCATGCTGCAGCTGTGGCTGGAGCATAGGAATTTCCCTTTAGTAGAGGATGCTTGTTTCTCTCCCTCTCTCGTGCTCTCGGAACACTCCCAACACATGTGCGACACAGAGAGCAATATCAAATGCAACACAGGATTTTCTTCCATTTTAAAAGGGAAATCTTCACTTTTATTGTCTGGCAGCCATTGTCTTCTCCTGACCTCCTTTGTTTGATTCTCTGTGCTGTTGCAGAAGTATTTTTAGGGCTTTAACATTATGTATGATTTCAACTTCTCTGTAAAATAGTTCCTAAAAATGAACAATATTTTATTTTCATTTGTAGATGCAGAACAAGCTCTGCCCAGATTAGTTGCACCATCAGCGCGTCTCACCAGTTATAAATAATTTCTACCGTAAAGGAAACATAAGATGTAGTACATCCTCCATCCCCTTGGTGAAGGCAGACAATTACAATGTCAAAGGCTGTCACCTGCAATACAGTGGCCAGTGCATTCAGTGTCAGCTCAGCTGCCAAAGCTGAAACAGAAGAAGAGCCGAACAAGAACACAATGTGTTGGAACTATCACTTCACATCCATGCAAAGCTGAACTAAACAGCCAGACTACCTTGCAGTGATACATTTCCCCTCTGCTTGAACTGAAGGCTGTTTTTTAACACCTAGAGTTCTTCACTGTGGTGTATCGCGTTGTAAAAACAGAGAAGGAGAGTTTTGAGAGTTTCACCGTAACTCAACTCTGTGAAATATTAACATGAAAGTTATTCACCAAAACAGCATGCTAAACTCTTGTTGGTGTTCCTGATTAATCTCCATTGAGTTGTTTGTTTTGTTTCTTTTTTAAAATCTGAGGGCTGACTGAATAATACACCAAAACTTCCAAGAGTATAAATAATTTCCTAACTTGATGAGAAAAAAAAGTTAACATCCCAACCCTTTGATATTACCATTGTTGTGTAGCTTAATTTTATAATTTCTTATTTTATCCTGTAGAATAAAGAAGTGTGATCAGGTTGGGACTATGATAAAAGAATAATGATCTCTAATCTAGTATATTTCCAAACCCACTAAACTGAGTCAATTTACAACCCAAACTTCAGTTAAAACTTGGTTAAAACAACTCAACTTTTGTCCCACCAGCCAACACCCATCATTTAAGTTAAACAAATATTCCAGCCGCTTGGGGTGAGTTGGGGTGCGTGTGTGTGTGTGTGTGTGCATGGCAGCCTTTAGATCTGAAAATTGAATTCATACCTTAACATAGGTCTCTAGCTGTTTAATTAATATACTCAATGCATCTAAGATTTGCACCGAAACACATTATACATTGCTTCTATGTTGCTGATAAACACCGGCAACAACCAACTACAAGGACTTTTTCTCCTCCCCAGAAAGCTCATTCCACATGCTAGAAAATGTCCTAAAATCAAGCTACCGAGACAAAAAAATAAATAAATAAATAAATAAAAAAAACAGAAAGGGGAAAAGTTCTGGATAGGCATACAATATGCATGAGTCTTATTATTGAGACCATGTGAAGCACACGGACAAAGCTTTTTTTGGGGGGAGGATTTGGGGTAGGTGGGGGTTCATTCTTTTTTTTTTTTTTCATGGTAAATCATGTTCACATCAAAGTTTAAAAATATGCACATCTTGAGGAAATGCCATCACATTTTCCCTGTGATCTGTCTGGGCACATCTGTGATAAATACAGTTCAGCTTTTGGTCAGCTTACGTTTAACTGCTTTATCTCTGCTCCGGTCTTTGAGAGCAATGGTAGTGGCCTCTAGGCTACGAACAAGGTACAAACACAGAATACATATACAGAGATGCGCATTAATGCATTCTACTGTGAACGTAAAATTGGACCGTCCAATGAACAGCATTTCTAATTATTTCTATCCAATTGAAAAAAAAAAGAAAGGCTGCTTTACAGAGGATTTAGTTTTGTCAAATATACATTTAAAGTCAAGATATCCATTAGAGTATTGTTTGTCTGCCTGCATTTCACATTCATTTCACTTAAAACACAGCTTGTTGGTCCTTCAGTTCAAGCAAATTGCAGTTTGAGCCACTGGGCTTTTTGCAGGAGAAAAAAAAAATTGTTGGCCTATATGTTCCCTTGCCTTTTAACTAAGATTAGTGCAGTTCTGATGCAGTGCAGCCTTTTAAAATATGTATCAAAGCTGTTCAAATGCCAGCAGTGGGTATGTGGCAGGCAGGCAGGGGTGGCAGTAGCTTGGACGATTGGAGTTCTTCCAACTCGCAAGTCCTCAGCAAGCCGCCCCCTGCTTGTTGTTGGCCTGCCCAGCCTTGCAATCAGTAGTTCTGCACATGGAGTAAAAAGAGAAAGGGGAGGTAGGGGATGCAGCTAGGAACGGAAAGATAGATAGATAGGGGAAGATAGAAGAATAAAGGCAGGAAGTGTTGTGTTTCTTTCTCTCCAAGTAAGGTCTGTCCTTTGATTGCCGCCTTGGTCACCTTTGCAGCCTTCTTTCTCCTTTCCCTGATCTTCCCCTCTCTGTCCATGGGACTGTGCTTGCTGAGAAAGTCTTCATGAACTGATGGGCCTGATGCAGTAGAGGGGACTGCTCCAAAAGTTGTTCCACTTTAACGGTTGTGTGTACAGGCTCTCTATGGGATAAAGCCCTGGGAAGAGGCAGGACTTTACACCATAGGGTATGTCTTTATGAAGGGCCCTCCTGTGTGGCGGCCGCTGCTGAGGCTGTTAATTGGCAGCCTCTGAAGTGCCGTATATGTGCCCTTCTTAATCCTGGCCCAAGCAGACGCAGCAGGGAAAAGCAAACGTTTATCCAGCACTCAGACCCCTATCTCACTCTCTGGTCCTTCTACTTTGACTATTACGACTACAGTACATCAGCACAACTGTGCATACTTTTATTGAAGGCAAATCAAATTCATTTTATTTCTAAGAATAAATCTATTCACATATCCAAGCTTGTTTTTTCTGCCTTAAAAAACAAGGTGTGTTAGCATATTTTCGACTTCAAATAGTTACACAGACACATGAGATAATGTACAACAACCCACCTCTGCCTCCTGTTCATCTGTTCCCAACTGATGCACTACAGGAGAGAGAGATGGGGAAAAAAAGCACATAAGCTTAGCTAAATACCCCAGTACGCCATTTCCTCCTCAGCTGTGTTTTCTCTCGTGCGTAAGTGCGAGGTAGCATTGCAGGATTACCTGGCGTGGGTCTTAGTGATGTTTGCAAAATCTTACTCAGCACTTAATTTAACAACAGGTTTAATGTATGTTAGTTTCTTGTTCCAAAACACTTTTTGCAAATATTAACAAAAATCAATCACTAAAAGCACATGAGAAGAGTAACCCAGGAGTAAAAGCGTTTTTGTATTTTATTTATTTTTTTACTAGAAGACAACAGTTTCAGCTAGTATTTGTTCGATCAAATACTAGCTGATCCTAATTCTCTTTTCTAATCCTAAAGTTTGAACATTGGATACAATCCAATGGCTTCCTAACTGTCTCGGATTTAATTGGAACTTACTTAATTGGCTCATTTTGATTTGGTTTTGATTATGTGCATTGGGTATGAAGTGGATCTTTACTTATATGTAAGATTTGCATGCAGTCTTTTTCTGGTAATTACAATTTTCTTTAAAGAAATTCAAGCAAGATTTAAAGACCACTGGAAGCATTCAAAAGGAAAAACAATAAACAAGAGTCACAAGTGAGCTCTCTTGCTAGTATTAGTTTACTACCAAGTCTTACCTACATGTTGGTAACGTGGTTAAAAGTAACAAAACACATTTTTGGGGAGTTATTTAAACAAATTATTGGAAGTTCAAGTTCATTACCTACAGGAATCTATCTTATGCATCAAATGAGCTAAGTGTGTGAGGAGGATGGAGCCTGCCATCACAGATTCAAATCTCTCACAATTTTTATTTAAATAATTGTCATTATATACAGTCTCTTAGACCATGACAGGAGTAGGATTTCAAGAAAGTCACAGCTAAAGTAAAGTTTAAGTTTATAGTTTCAGTAAAAATAAATGGTGGTTACTCCTAGAGCAGTTTTTTGTTATGGCTAAATTAGGGGGAAAATGATTTGAAAAAGTTATGACTTGTGGGAAAAAAGTGTCTTTCTTCAAGCTGAATCTGAGTTCTTGAAGTTGAAAACAGATGTTGAATGGCTTCCAACAACTACAACCTCTGCAACTTTATGTTTCAGCACACTCTTTCACTGTCAAAGTCTCTTCTACTCATGCTTTCTTCCCTATTTTTACAGGATCAATATTATGTTTTTTAGTGGTTATAGAAGTAAAATAAGTTTTATCTTACTGCCTTCAAAGACAATAGCTTTGTGTATTTAAAAAAAAACAGTAAGTTGGCTTGTTTTTGAAAATGTATTTGAAATAACCATCTAACCCTATTGCCTGCAGTACAGTGATTTGTGAATAAGTTGCCTTTCCTCTAAAGGGAAAACTTTTGCATTTGGATTGGAAGACTTAATATGACTTCCCTTCAAAAACAATAGTTATTCATAGACATTATGACAGGCAGGCGCAATATTTTACACCCTGACGTCAGGGTGGCATTGGTTTACTTCAAACATCAGAGCAGCTGATGTGTTGCCCAAAAATAAGTAGGACATTGCAATTTTTAAGTCACAAACATTCAAAATTCCATTATATTTGTTGTAAATTAAAAGAAAATACTAAAAGAATGCATCTCTGGTGCTGTTGGGCACAAACTCAGGGCGTGCTAGGGTAAAAACGGAAGATGAGCCGCAGAAACCAACTCATGACCTTATGCACTCAGCAGATTTTACGCATATGACAAATTGATTTACTTGCGCTACATCCCTCTCCAGCCATTGCAACACATGATGCACACATGAAAGATCCACTAAAATTCAGCCATCATCACACATGGATGAAGCATATGACGAGAGACAACTTGAGGAGTGGCTTCACCGAAACACATGAAACCTATTGTTAGCGTTGAATTAGAAATTAGAAAGTTAAAAACACAAAGAGTAAAAATATGTTAAAATGTACGGAGAAGAAATGGTTATATGATGAGATAAGAAGAAAATTGAAGAAAAACAAAAAGGAGCAACGAGAGGAAGAGTGGCGCTTTGGAGCAGATGAACAGCCCATAAGGTTGCCAGATGAGCTTCAGCTTAACCGCAATCCTCAGAAAGGAGACAAACATACGCCAGTGTCTCCTGTATGCTTTCCACAGACGCCCCTAAACGATTGTAAACATTAGTTTTTAAGAAGAGGGAGGGTTTTCCAGGGCCACTTTAGCACACTGGATCACACTCCATAAGTAGTGGCGCTGCACAATCCACTACAGATAACATTTGGATCCTAAAAAAACTGATTTGGCCCATAGCATAAAGGAATATGGACATGCTTAGTGTACCCATTATACATGCAAGGGCCAGAAAGTAAATTTTACTAAGGCATATGATTATAATTTCTACAGCATTTACTTTTCAACTTTGTTCAAACCTGTAGCTTACAATGGATATATTTGGTATTGCAATGTTTGAAATGAAGAATAATACAAAAAGTATAAAGGACGAAAAAAAAAAGTTTGCAGAAGGCAGCATTACAGCTAAACAATACCAAAGAGTGGTGCTGGAACTCAACCATGAAGAACTATATAGAGGGACTAAAGAGACCGAGATGAAGACTATTAATCCCAGGATGAATGGTATTAACCCACCTCTAGTTATAGGAGGAGGTTCTCTGTGTGAATACATGACATTATGTTTCAACAAATACCCTATCCTTGAACAAAGTTGGTATCTTTATGGAACTGCAATGGTGAGACACAAACAGGCTCTTCTTCGCTGGCGGAAAGGTGAGATACTGCATCTTCAAACTAATCCTAGATCAAAAGCAAACATTCAGACTACAATATTGGTGACTGTATTTTGATTGAAGAAGACCCTGTTTTATTTACAATTCTGTAGAAAGATTCTAAGTAGCTACAGATTCCCTTAATGAGGCTCTGCTATTGCCATTGTTCTGAGACGAGGACACCTGCCTTTCCAAGCCTTCATTTGCCCAAAGCCGAGCCCAAAGCGTGATCAGCTGGCCCATCTGATCACACTTGCCCCAGGCTGTAGAGTGGCCCCCAGAGCTGAGAGAAGAGGAACCTCTGACCCACACACACGGCACAGTTCTAGCCAAGCGGTAGCCATTTTCCCCTTTTGTTTATTCAACCAGCAAACACTGAAAAGGCTCCTCTTTTTCCATCCATTGCAATAACCACTACATTGTTTTCCTCCATTGCATATATATATATATTCTTTGTTCTTGAGAATGACTAAAGTAAGGCTTATGTCTGGGCAGCAGTAAATTGGTTAAGGATATAACAATTTAAATATTGTTCTTTGAGTATTTCAATCAGTTTTTGCATTGATGATTCTTAAAGCTGTTCTAGGTTGAGGCTATGCTGGAGATGAGGCTAGCAGTGATTCAAACAATTCAAAAATGTTACTCTAAAAAGTGGTTTGAACTTTGAAAGTCACATTAGCTTTTTGCATTTTATTGGTATTTTTCCTTTCTTCGTGTTATCCCTTATCTTAGCATCTTTTGTGCATGTCACGGTCAACCTTCGCAGACCGCTTCGCACACAGACAATTAATGTCATCACCGGTACTTGAAACCAAACTTATGACTTGAAAGGATTCCTAAAATAGCAAATGAAGCTTCTTTTGTTAAACGTCAAACCGCTAACCTGCACGTGGCATCAACAAGCCTGTTGGGTATCAATCACCATGATCTCTAAGTATCTTAAGATACATTTATTCATATGAAAACTAAATTCAGTCACTGTGGTGACTAATTACCAAATTAAGAATCCATTTTCTAAAAGGCTATCAATTTCTAACTAACCAAATTAGTCAATGATACATTAGTTTTTTCATAATTATGATTTCATCTCAACTTTGGCTTTTTATTGTGAACTAGTTGTTTGAACTCCTATTCTTAAATTAGTCTTAAGTTAATTTTAACTAGTTTGAAGCCAATTTGGCCTCCTCCCAAACACATTCAAACTAACTTTGGTCTTCAAGCATACACATTTATAATAGGTTGTGATATTACTATTTACCATAGCATGAGTTATTTCATGGTTTATTTGAAAGCTAATTTGGCCTCAATTGCAAATTCCACAGATCAAAACTTGTTTGTGACAAAATCTGTAAATTGAACTATTAAAATTATAGCATCATTCAGTTGGATGGTGAAATTCTTCTTCCTCTACCTAATGTGTTTACTGTAATGCTCAAAGAAATGAACCTGGTCATTTCTCCAAACAGTTTCACCCAAATACTTTATAGTCTCACAGAAATATGCTGTTTAGCCTTTGATGTCACTTCAAGCTAATGAATGTGGCGGATGAAACAATGGTCAAAATACTCAACCGCCGTCCTAAGTCAACTTCTCTTCATTTTATTTGACTCAAACATAGAGGAAAAACAAGTGTTTTTGAAAATGATCAATAAAAAAAGGAACTTGAATAGTTGATAAGTTCATGCTTACAAACAATACTACTTGAAGTAGCCACTGAGTGAAATGTGTTGTGCCCTTATTGCTCAGCCTTTGGTTGGTCCTTGTACTGAACTCCAATATTCAAATTGTTTAATAATCTGAGGGTAAAATGTCTCTGCAATGGTGAGAGAGTTTTTGTTGGGTAAGTGAACATCTGTTCTTCCTGTCTCTGTTTATTTTCATAGAGCTCACCAGTGTTTCCTACATCAATGGTATTTGTAGCAAAAGTGCTCACTTTATGGTTTTCCCTCACATTTGTCCATTTCTCACTGACAAATTTATGTTAAGAAGGCCTTCAAGAAAACAGTTCATTCTGTGATTACAGTGAGCGATTGCTGACAGTGCAGTTTTTGGCTAAAAATGTAATGATATTTGATCTTTAGTAGTTAGGTTAAAAATGTTCCATATGGATTTTGCAAATATATTCAGTTTTACAATTTCTCAAGATAGTGTTGCTTTTTACGCACACAAATTATGTAAAAGAGTTGTATTGATTGAAAATTTTGGTCTTAACTGCAAATGGGTCCCCAATCACGTTCTTCTTAGGGCCCTGTATAACCTTGGCCGGCTCTGGTAGACGATTCTTAGGGGACTGAATCCACTTGAAACAATGAAAACATAAAATGTGGCAAATTTGGTCATGATTTGGTGCTTCTGGCTTTATTAAAATTTAGTCAATTTTTATTTCTCAGTGAAAACGAATGAAATTATCCGACAAAGTATCAAAATTACCATGACAGACATCTATGTAGCTTGAAAATGGGCAATGTTATGAGGTCAGACCGGACGGGTACACATCAGCAATAAAAAAAAAAAAAAAAAAAAAGTGGTAGATAGATCAATAGCAGTCCCTTTGGAAAGTACTTTCTATGTTTAGGTTATGTCTTGCCTCATATTTTCCCAAACAAATATTTTAAGCTTATGTAAATAATATCCGTCA
This sequence comes from Brachyrhaphis roseni, assembly GCA_903066815.1. Taxonomy (NCBI): domain Eukaryota; kingdom Metazoa; phylum Chordata; class Actinopteri; order Cyprinodontiformes; family Poeciliidae; genus Brachyrhaphis; species Brachyrhaphis roseni. The sequence continues at coordinate 63,532 of CAEFZY010075547.1, forward strand.
AAAAACTAAGGATACATTGTGCCCCTGTCCATCCTGAAATGCTATGTTTGTCTCTTAAAGCAAAGATTTAGTATATACTCTTCCCACTGGCATAGATGTTTATATCTCATATGGAGTTCTGAGTTTGAGGTTAAGTCTGAAGAACTCCACATTGCTCTGAATCAGCTAATTATTTACTGGATGTGACACCAAACAAATCCAACCTCTTTGAGTTTACATTAAACAGGCCACATGTCTCTGGCATGCCTCACAGGTGAAACATTGCGTATGTCACACAAAGTGCACCTCCCTCCGTGGCTTGTTTGCATCCCTCCAGGACTACTTTTCCTTGTTTGAAGTCTCATTTATTTTACCTACATATCAGCTTCAGAATTGATTAGGGTTTTTCTGCACATACACACCACGCGGTGTTAGTTTTACACGGACATTTGGAGGCGAGCTCCACCTCGCCTGAGCCATTAAAGACATAGCACGTCTTGACATTATTACCATTTCCAAGCCTCCCCAAAGGAATACAAAAGGAAGCAAAATGTAAACAAACCAGACATCTGAGATATTTGATTCAAAGTCTCACGTCCACTTTTCCAAGGTTGCTTGAAAATGGAAACCTGGTGTTTGTTTAGTTTCGAGTCCCCAGAGATGGGAACATTTGGCCTCCAAGTATTAATTGGTGAACCAGCAGAATGTCCAAAGCTGCTTAAGGTCTAAAGAAACGTAACAATGCCTGAAAAATAAATATAAAAAATAAAGGACTCTGCAACTTTATCATTTTTAAGATTTTGACTAAGTTAAAAATAAATTGTGTTTTTAAAGAGACAGCATTATGTATTTTTCTGCCTTCAGCATATTATCACAGCGTTGCTTCATTAAGCCATTTACAACTGTTTGAACAGCGTTGGACAGAGAAGTAGCTTGTACAATAAGCTCAACAGATACACGGGTCCACCAGATGTTTGTTCATTTCTGCTACTGCTAGTCTGGAGGAGCTGAGTAGGGGAGACACTCTGTGCAAAGAGCTTTGTGAAAAAGACAGTGCTTTGTGACAACAAGTGCTTAGGCACGCCCAAATTGCTCCCACCAGAGATTATGCTTTTGATCAGGGAATGACATAACATGATGTAAGGCTACCAAGAAAATCAAAAATTATTTCGCATAATAACGCCATTGAATTTGTCAAGTGATGTAGGGAAGTTAATAATAGTTCTCATACCTGTAATATGAATGTCACACAGTTGGAAACCATTGATGAACTAGGGTGATTTCTGATCCACTGGTTGCATTGGATTTTGTTTATGGGCACAGAAGCAAAGCGGGATGGAAATATATTTGCCTGCCACACTTTTCAGATGATAGTTTTTAACATTTTTAACACCTTGTTTTATGCACTGTACAATTGTCCATTACTTTGTGTTGATCCATTTACAAAATACACTGGAGCATGTCAATGTACCATGACAAAATGTGAAAAAGTTTTATAAAGCTAAAACAGGGAGCCTAAGATTTCAGTCTTCTACCGGACTGTGGATTTATTCACTTTTCTACAACCTCATTACGATCTTTCTGCAGGTAAAGAAACTACTATTGGTAGTAATGTCACATTACTCTACTTAAAAAAAAAAATAAATCCAAACTATCCCTTTAAGTATTGGGGTTTAAAAAGCAGCCCTGCCCAGTGACCTCCTGAATCACATTGTGATTAAAATCCTCCTCTGCAGACAAGAGCCAACACTCAAATTAAAGAACCATCTAATTAGATTACACCCTTTAGGTGTGACGCTGAACAGAATTTCTCATGTATTATTCTTGTTCCCATTTATATTATTTAGGCCCCTGATTTATTTTGCTAAGCAATACGTTCACGGAGAGTGAGATCAGGTTTAACGGTAGAATTTGTCACGTATATTTACGAAAAATAAAGGAACTTGTTATTAGGTCATCCTAAGTAACCTTAGAGGAGAGAATTAATATCATAAAGTATTCGAGAATGTCAGCAGCTCGAGATTGAGACCGTCTGGAAGAGCAGCCTGTCTAAACAATGAGAACATTGTTATTTTCGTAAACCTGTTGACACAATTTATTGAGGACCGTATTAAATGCCAGACAGCTGTTTCGACATGAGCTCAAGGGGAAGAATAGGAAAAAGAAATAATGTGGTAGAAAAAAGAAATTAATGTGTAAAAGCCTGACTGAAGTATTATTACATTATCCAATGTCAGAGGCAGTACACTGTAATCAAACAATTACATGGGACCAATTTACTGGCTGGCTACTGCTACTCCCAGTGAGCTGTGGTCTATGGCTGGCAGGCTGTCACAACAATTACCTTTAGAAGCAGATATGATAAAGTTACATGTTTCAACCATAAATATACACAAAAGAGCATTTCAGGAGGTACGAAAAGGAGAAATATTCCCAGGAGCAGGTGGGAGTGTGAGTGCAAACTATATGGGACGAATTTGTAATTTGTGTTGCATTTAAGTTTGCTTGTTTGTGAGTGGTCTGCATGGAGGGAGAAGGACGTGTGAGATAGACACATCCTTTGTCTGCCTTTAAAACAAAAGGGGAAGAAAATGAAGAGAGGCAGCAGAAGAAGCAGAAAGTTCCCCTCTCTTGGCAGCCCCGCTCTGTCTAACAGACATGCTTTAGGGGGGCTTGCAGCGGTGGCATTCTGGGAGAGAATCAGAGTCGTATTCATCCGAGCACGCTACACAGAGCCTCTGTGGCCAATCTGCGCTGGGGGGCCCTAGGACAGGAAGTTTGTGCCGCTGAAAGCTTGAGACAACATAGCTCTTCAGCATCTCCCTTTCTTCTACAAACACACACACACATACACATGCACGCGCACGCAGACTGAGAGAAAAGACAGGCTGGTTTCCCACAGGGCAGGGCTGAAAGCTACACCATGTTCAGCTGGTACAACATGATGAAAGTGAACTGGAACACATTGTGCTGGACTGCGACCGATGGGACATCGGCTATGTGGTGATCTTTTTGAAGCATGAAGACATTTTTGTGTGTGCGTGTGTGTTGGTGTGTTTGAACCATATCAGCCGAAAAAATTGTCAATATTGTGCCACTGTAAACATTTATCGATTTGCTGACTAAAAGTTGCGAAACAATACCTAGAACTGATGTTTACTGTAGCCAAGTATTGTATTATATTATTAATATATTACTAATGAAAACATATATAAAACTTTCAACCTTATGGAAATGAACTTTTGCATTCTAATGTGTTTATGGGGAATTCGTAATTTTTTAGTGTCAGCTAATAATTTTAACAATAATATTAAGCACAACAAAAAAGTGAATTTGGATCCCACTGCAGGCTCTTTTTTTTTAAACTTAGTTTATTAGAAAGCCTTGTTGAAACTCAACTCCTGACATCTGTTGTAAGTGTACTGCACAGTGAGATGATGTCAGTGGCAAAACAAAGTTGTTGTTTTTTCCCTTTTGCTATTTTTACATAGGAAATTTAAAGATTGTTTTGAAACTATGTAAGTACGGTAAATAGATGGTTGGTGCATTGTTAAATTGGGTGGAATGCATACATTCCATACTCCTTTTCAAGCATGTTATAAAAAAAGGTGTTGTGAAAAAAGGTTAAATGTTAAAATATGAAAATGTAAATATGTTGAAAATAAATGCATAAGTAAACAGTACATGCTATGTTGCTGATATAGTAACTTCTGGTTAATCTCTATCAGACTGGTTTTCAACTTTTACCATGATGTTGATAGCAAAGGTGTGACTGCTGTACACTATCCAGGAAAATATCCATATAGGAGAAAAAAATAGCACTCATTCAGATTTGCAGTGTTCAAAGGAACGAGCTGTGTTCAAGATGTTGAGACATTTTTATTATTATTTTTTTTTTTTAATTGTCCACACAATTATTGCACTGAAAAATGTTCCAAGTCAAATTATCAACAAGAGATATTAAAACAGCCTTGCACTTAAGCCTGCCTGCACTAGATGAAAATATCATCAGCATGTTCAGGGCAAGACCATAATTAAGATTGAACCTGTTAGTTAGATACATCTTTTGAAATAAAAGATTTAGCAGCATATAATTTGGGTGAAACATAGTTCAAACATTGCAGGTTTTTGAACAGTTACCCAGCGTAGGAACAGAATACTGTCCCTTATTCTGAAATTATTCAAATTTGCAGCAGGCAGAAAATAAATCTCAATCTGGATGCCGCAACAAATAATAACTAAAAAAACAAAAAGCACAAGTGAATGCTTTTAGGTACATTATTTAAAATAGATAGCAGGGTAATGAAAGTATCCAGAGTGCTTTTACATACAGAAACTCAACAACAGTGCAGCTCCCCCACCCAACCCACATTTACACACTTTGTGTTGGCCTTGTTTTTCCTCAATATTTTTTGTGTTAGGGTCAAAGGCGACCTCTTGACACTGGGAGTTTAAACATGCTAATGAGGGCTGATCTCTAACCTCGTGGCTAAGTGCATATGGGGAGCACAGGCTCAGTCCTGGTGGGATCAGCATGTCAATCGCTGAACTAAGAGACAAGGACTTTTTTCAGCCATGTTCAGAAACTTTAAAACACACTGAAGAAAAAGACAATGAAGTAAAGTTAGAAAGAAAACATTCAACATTTTGCACAGCACACCTGCGATACAGGCATTTAAATGTATTTCTAATATAATGATATTTTTTCTGTAATAAATTATTACATATTACACTTATTTTTAAATAATATTACACAGAAGTCCTAAATCTAAATGTTTTTCTTTTTTTGTTTTTTTTTTTAATCTGAAAAAAGTATCATAAGTATCATAGAACATACATATTTCTGAAAGTGAACTTTTTTTCATCCTCTTTAAAGGCACACTGATACCCAAGGAAGGGAAAATCATATGCTTTGGAAAAGTTGCGGCTTTGAAAACTCACTCTTCTCAGCCAAACTTCTTATACATATTTGCAAGAAAATCAAAGCGTCTTTGTGTGGCTGGCCCTAATCCTTTTCTCCAGCACATAAAGGATGTACCTTTAAACTGGCTTTCACTCCTCTGACAACCATGCAAATTGGTGAGAGGTAGGATGCCATCTCATTGACATTGTTTGTTAGAATAACACAGAACGGGGGAAAGGTCCCGTCTCAAGCATTCCACCGAAGCCCTCCCCTCTGTGAAGTTGCCTGATGAATTGTCACAAGCTTGTTATTTGCCATTAGTTTCTAGCATTTCTTCCTTCTGTTGGGCTAAACTAATTCAGTAGTTTTGGGGAGGGGGATGTAATCTTATTGAATCCCTCAGGAGGTTTGGAGAAAGTTTTCTTCTTTATGTCTTGCCTTCTTTTTTAAAACCTTCCACACAGTGTTATACGTGACCCAGTTCACTTAAATACACTTCTTTAAATTTGTTATTTTCTTAAAAGTTCTAATTTTTCTCCTTTTGTAATAAAGAGTTGTACGCATTTTATATCATATATAAAAATGATAACTCTCTTGCCATCTTTGCACAATATAAATCAGATCATTTCATTCTAGGAGGCTGTAGCTAGCAGCTAGACACATTTACACAGAAACTAATGATTATTTACATAAAGATGTGATAGTTTCCCAGTAATAACCTCCCAGTGTGAAACATGTTTTGAGAACAGAAGATATGAGCCTTTCTGATCAGTGTAACTGTCTGATATTACTACATCCATTTATGATTGCCATCTTTTGAAAATAACTGCTCGCTGTAAATATGACAAGGGATTTTGAAGGTTCGTAAAACCTGATAGGTTTATAATCTTTTCAAAGAACCGCACTATAAAATGTTTATCCCTTTAACATACAATACATACACTCTATATTCTTTTTTTTTTCTTAAACTTGTTACTTTAAAAACTCTTATGAGATGACCACACATCTTTAGGAATACAAATTACATTTCAGTCAGTTTTACAAAAATCCCTTAAATACTACAACCTCACTCTTTAAAGCAGGTTTCTGACTGCTTTAAAAACTTTCATAATAAAATTGCCAGCAAAAGAGAGAGAAACATTCACAAATATTAATTTTCTCCAAATAAAAAAAACAACCTCTTTGTTGTCCAGTGTGGAAACCATTAACTACATTTCTATGACTCGTTTTACTGTACATGTGCACACCAAATGATCTGTAAAACGGCACCAATCGGAAGTCGATATTTTAAAAGAGTCTGAAGTGAGCTCAGATCAGAGCAGGCCACAGCTAACAGCCATATCCTTTTGATAGCAGTGTGACTAAGAGTTTAATTTGGGAGCAACAATCACTTCAAAGAGAGATGTGAGCATTTTCCTGCTTATTTGCACCCCCAGTGGGGCCATACGTTATATTGTAACCATGTCCCAGTCGTCTGCTCATGCACTAATGCCGTCCTGATTGCCTAATTTCTCATGTCAGCAACTTTTTTTTCTGAGGAGAGAGAAAAGGACAATTACAGAACAATTGAACATGACTGCAATGGGAATGGTTAGTGCCGCAGAAGGCAACCCGTACTCCACCTCAGTTTAGGCTGGTTTTGATTAAGAAATGTTTTTTTTTTTTTTTTCTTCTTTTAAGTTCATCTCCAGGACACATCAGGAAGTGAGTGGGATATGCCAGCAGTGAGCAGTCACAGAGGGAACACCACAACTCTGAGCTAATTAAAAACATTTAGACATTCGACAGCAAATGGGTGGATTCATGGGTGGTTTGGGTTGTTTGACAAAGCATGTGGTTGTTTGTGTGTGTGTGTCACTCCTAACATTTTGCTTTTTTTATTTACTGCCATCATCTTTGGTTTGTTTAAAAATTCCTTAAACTTGCAGACAACTCTATACAAGTCACTCCACCACATAATGTTGATTTTGAAACCATTTTTTAACAACTGCCTGAAAAAAAAAAATCCTTACACTAACAGGTTAAAGAATACCAAACATTTAAGAGTTTTTTTTTTATTATTTTATAAAAAACAATTTGAAATCTAATATTTTCCCTTCTTTCCAAATACTATATTTTAGCTCTTATTTCTGAAAGCACTATTCTGTTTGTTTGGTTCTCTAATTTCATACAAATTTGGGAATCAGCTGCAGCTTTCATTAAAAAAAAAAAAAAGATTATTGTTGGTTTTAACACATAACCCCTGAAAATTGTGGCGCGCATTTGATCGACTGGTGTCCTCTCCAGGGTGACCCAAACCCGCACTCACTTAAAACTTTTAGTCTGAACATTTTTGTGAAGAAAAAGGGAAAAAGTTAGTTTCCAGATTTTGCTAATTGATACCCCCCAAAACCCTGACGATTTTATTGCAAGTAGTAGTCCTACAATAGTTTTAATCAAAAGAGTTAAATGTGTTTCACACTCATGCCACAATTTTCAGATTCATTTTAATTGTTTGACTTTGGAAAAAAAAAATGAAGAAAAATATAGCACAATTTTAGAGATTATTTCTGAACAGGATCTTTTTTGTGTAGTTTATCCCTGGCAAACATGACTGATCATCTAGTTATAAACAAACAATATTAAACGTACCTAGAAAAACTAAATATAAGGCACATCAAGTTTCTTTCACAGCTTGACAAAGGCATTATCTATTTGCAAGCTTTCTATGAACTATGTTATTGGGCTATTTGTCAGAAGAAAACAATTCCCTTTGTTCAAACAAATCAGTCAGTGTTGCAGGTCTAGCGCAGAAGACTCTGGATTCAGGTTTATTTTACCACTGAACAAATAAACTGCAATGCTGACTAATAACTTGGCTGGAATGTGAGTAGCGCTCAATTCTCAGCTCTGTGATGTTAGGCATAATGAATATTACAGGCCTCCCTGTATACAGTGTCAGGGGCATGCTTACTTTACACGGCTGTGGTCTATGACTGAACATTAAATCTATAAGAAGACATGAGATATTAGTAGTACACAAATGATTAATTCTGATATATTAGAATTAATACTTACAAGCAGGATTTCTCACTTCCAAAGTACCAGTGTTGGTGTGGAGAAAATATGAACATAAATTAAATTAAACATTTTTAGCTTATCTTATATGGTGAATAGCTGCAAATGATCAGAGACTTGGAACCACAACACTGAACAAGTCAGTCCTTGCTGAAATGATTTACTTTATGTGGAACACTTGGACCAAATCACATTACTGGACATATAAAAATATTTAAAATTGTATTGTATTGTAAAATATTCTCTCCCTGTTTGTCTTTGATGTAACCTGGTCAGTTGAGAGTCAGCTCTGCACACAGCTTACTAATTATGATGTCTGAAGCAAAACAGTTAAAGCTGGCAAACAGACCTTTTCATTACATCTGTACGGCCAACCAAGTCATCAGGTCATTTGAAAAAAAAAAAGAAGCAGCAAGCTAATGCTAGCTCAGCAACTCAGCAAGCATCTCACTTAGCAAAGCTCCCAATCAGACTGAGATGCCATCTTCTGAAGGTTCCTGTAGTGATAAGTGCCAAGTCTGTAATATTGGTGAAATGTGGTGTAAATTATTTTCGCATTTTGGTTATTAGTGTTTCAAACAAATGAATGTTATTTAGGACAATGCAAAAATAAAATCTGAATAAAAAAAAAAAAAATAATAATAATAATAATAATAATAATAAAACATATATATATATATATACACTGCTCAAAAAAATAAAGGGAACACTCAAATAACACATCCTAGATCTGAATGAATGAAACATTCTCATTGAATACTTTGTTCTGTACAAAGTTGAATGTGCTGACACCAAAATCACACAAAAATCAATCAGTGTTGCTTCCTAAGTGGACAGTTTGATTTCACAGAAGTTTGATTTACTTGGAGTTATATTGTTTTTTTTAAGTGTTCCCTTTATTTTTTTGAGCAGTGTATATTTTTTTTTTGCTCGTTATATATATATATATAACGAGCATCCCCTGGATTTGGGATGCTCGTTAAAGACAAACACTGCCACTTTTTCCACAATTGACTGTCTTGTATTTAGATTGTCTGGGTAGGAAAAAGTTGACCTCTATTATTTTGATGCTACTGTATTTTGCTGCACTGAAGGTCCAGTTTACTGGGTTTATGTGTAAAGAAAGGGACAGCTTGCTGAGGCATACAAAGGAATTCAGCTGATGACGTACAAGTTTAGAATTTCTCATAAAATTAAAATCCTATATGCTTTCGTGTTGTAGGGTTAATAAAATAAATGTTCTCTTTACCGATTGCTTGTCTAGAAAACAGATTTGAACGTGGAGCTTAAACAACCCTGCTTATATACTTCTACTTAATTGTGTTGCAATAATTTTTTTTGGAACTAGATACAGCAGCACTATGATAAAAATGAGGCTTGGGTAAATTACCTAAAAAAAAAAACAGGATTTATACAAAAGTATTAAAAAAAATTATTTCTATAAATAAAACAGCAAAGAATCCCCCCCTCTTCTGTTATGAGAGAAAGAATAGCCACAAAGCATGGCTGTCCTGCCTGTCTATCGCTAGGAGCAGAAGACACAGCACGGACACTCAGTGTCCCAGCAGGCTGTAGCTGACAGGCTTTCCAGTGAGTCGACAGCCACGGTGATAAGACCACTTTAAAGGAGAAAAGCTCGCCTATCCTCCTCTTTAAGAGGAAATCTGCTTAAAATACCATGACTGTCTTGTATTTTGCCTATGGAGGGTACGATCATCCGAGCCTGGTTTAAGGGTAATCAACTCAATGCTGTGGCTGTCTTGCTTTGTTCGTGGCCCAGTAACTGGCACAAGCCACCAAAACGCAGAAAGGTTGTCAATGTTTCTGTCACACCATGGCCCACATATATCTGCCTTGATGTCATCAACACTGAGAAAGGAAGAATACGCTTCATATCTGCTGCTATAAAAAAAAAAAAAAAAAAAGGAGCCGCTGAATGAGTGTTTTGAGCCATACAGTCATTGCAGCTTTCCAAAGCGATAATGTCCTTCATGGAAACTTTCCATACATATTTATACAAAGGAGAAATTTTCAGAATAATGGCAACAAGAGCTTAAAACTGACAAGAAGATCAAAGTTGAGAGGATCAAAAGGATGCCAGAGGTGAAGCATGAAGGACACTAGATAGGTTACAATTTGACAGAGTATCTCAGTCCTATGAAAATGTGCTGTGCTGGCAGAGTACAGTGAAACTGCCCAAGTCTCCAGGGCCTTCTGTCTCTCCCCCATCCCTCTGTGACCCAGTTCCCCTGAGGTTTCCAACTGCCTGTCAAAGTTTTGCGCCAGGCATCAAAGAATGGGCGAAGATTTCTACAGCGGGAATACCCTTTATGCCGGCACCCTAGCCGTAGGTATCTGTTTTGCTTGGAGCTGCAGAACTGGGGCAACGTTCTGATGAGGACACGTGGAGGTCAACACCTTGGTGAAAACAATGACAGATGCAGTAGCGCAGTATAAATTCGCAATGGCATCCACAGCCTCAACTGTCAGCAACATCAGAGAGCATCAGGGGGGATCCCGCTGCAAAAACAAGGGGGCAAAACGAAGGAAGGAGAAAGGCAGCGGAGTTCGTAAGAGTGTCTATTACGCTGCAGAAGAATTTGCCTGGGAGCTCGGCTTGACAGATTAGCCCGGCGCTCTGATGGGGCAGTGCACTGATGAAACAAGAGCTACTTTTATGAGGTACGTAACACAAGCCAGGGGTAGCCACAGCAAGGCCAGGTAAGCGATCTCTTGATGAAAGTGAGGGCACTGCTCCGCCTTTCATGTTTCCATAGGTTTTATTTGGAGCACGCATAGACAGGACTGCAGACAGAAATGACAGACAATTAAGATTGCACAAAGGCAAGGGAAATTCAGTATCGGGCTACATGACCCCTGCTTGCCGGCAGTATTTCAATGCATATGGCTACCTTTTGTAATGAAATTCTTAGGGAAAACCAATGTGTGTGTCAGTGAGAGAGAAATAGAGAGGGAGAGGAGGAAAAAAAGGGTCTGAAGCTCTAGCGATGGGTAAAACATGCCGTTATATATACCTGGCATATTCCAGTTTCTAAACCCACCTTTATGCATCAAAGAGCCAAAGCAATAGACGGGTGTGGGGATTAATGTGGAAATAAACCTTGGGCTTTCTACATATCAAAGACCAGATAAGCTTATGAAGTTTAATTCATATGTTTTATACCGGTGAAAAACGGCCATTTGTGATGACGGCTAGGCTGTCCCAGCGGAATGATAGCACGGCGATAACGATCCGGCGCCAACACTTCAACTGAATCCATTTCTAAGGAGAAAGGAACAGCTCTGAGAAATATAAATTAACCTCACCTCGCTGAGAGTGAGAAAAGTGGGGGATTCACCCATGAATGTCCACTGACAGGGATTTCTTCATCCCAATAACTAAGACATCTAGTTTGAGCCAATAAGGAACGATACCATAGACAGGCAGTCTGTAGCTCCAGACAGAAAAGAGCATTTTTTTTTTTTTTTTAGTGGTGAGAGATGTCTAAATCCGGGAATGGATTTTATATTTCCAGCGTAATATCAAGGGCGAGCAGGTGAGCTTCCTGGGTTTTCATTCTGCAGACACCTAATCTTGATCTGCCTGCACATGCGGATGAGGGAATGAAGTCAGGCAGCACAGAAAATGTGCCCATATTGAGAAAGAATTAGAATGAACTTGGCACATGTTTTCTTTTTCATTCAAAAGTTCTCAGACGGACATTAAGAAACTTATAAAAAATATGTAGACAGTATATGGCTAAGATGGTCCACAATTACCTTTTTCTAAAAATTGCTTTTCTCAAAGCGCAGTGTGTGAAACCTAAGACATTGATTCCATTGTACTTCTTATTGTCACCCTATTAGTAACAGCTAAGCAGTTTTGACCTTCTATACAATAGGAAATAACACAATATTGCCAGTCATCATAGAACTAGTCACACATTTGGAAATTTAGTGCATATATGATTCGATTTTGACAAAACATTTGATTTTAAAATAATTGAGTTATCCAAATCATAATATAAATATGGAGCTACATCTAACTCATGAAATTACAAAACATGGAAGGAAGGAAGGAAGGAAGGAAGGAAGGAAGGAAGGAAGGAAGGAAGGAAGGAAGGAAGGAAGGAAGGAAG